>JAMPIV010016041.1:0-39233 GCA_024509875.1 Oreohelix idahoensis
AAACGAACATGGGAATTGGATTACTTGATTTTTGAGGATTGATTGGATTACGGGATTGATCATTTTGATTGGGACATTGATTGAAGATAGAATATATTATTGTTGCTTTTTTATTTATTTGATGATGGGGATTATATATTAATTAGGGAGGTTGATAGGATTGTATGTGGGAGTAATTATGTCCTTATGATTTTTATATTGATGGATAGGGTTGAGATGGTTAGTAAACCCCTGATGATTTTTTTGGATGATAGGTTACCAATGTAGGGGTAGAGGATGGGATGAGATTTATTTATGTAGTAATTTAAAGTAGATAAGAATAGGGTAGGTTATAGATTGATAGGATGAAGTGTTGTGAGTTTGTTATATTTAAAGGGAAATTTTGTTAGGAAGGAGTTGAGTGGGAGGAAGTTTAAGAATTGTGAATAGAAGGAGTTTATGTATATTAGAATAAATTTGGAAGGGGATGTAGTTATGTTGTTTGTTAGATGGGTATTAGGTGGGTAGTGGTAGGAAGGAATGGTTTTGGTTTAGAGGGTTGTTGGTGGGGTTACCCGGGGATTTATAATATTGGGTATAAGGGTGTATTAGTTGTTTGTATGTTATTTGTTTCACCCAGGGAAGGGATTTATATAGGATGAAAGGGAATTGATATTGGGGTTGTAGGGGGTTGAATATTGATTTAGGTTAGTCTAATTTATGTAACCTGTAATGTGATGACCTTAGAGGTCCTATATAATTAGGTAGTGCTCTATGGCTATGGATATAAGGACTTAGGTTTAGTGGGGAAATTGTATTACATCCTTGAGGGGTTTATTGTTATTGGTAAACCTCCCCCTATTTATACTTAATCCTGATTTTAACGCTTTTTAGTTAAAAATTTTATAGGGGGGGAAATAGTTGGATGTGCTTTTGTTTTTTTGTCCTGTAGGGCTAAATATCCCCCCTTTGTTGGTTATGTTTGTATTATGTTTGTAGTTATTAAAGTTAGAAGAGCATTTATACCTCTAATACGTTATTCCTAAAAAAAAAAATATCCCTCTAATCAGTACATTTATTTTTAGTTAACAATTGTTTTTTTAGTGTATTGGGGTCATGGAGGGTTGCAGGATATATTTAAAAAGGAAATCCATATATTTTGATTCTGTTAACTTGCGTTAACTGAAAGCGGGGGAAATCTGTTTTATTTGCCCATCTGCCTAATCCCATTATACTAGATTTCTGAACAATTTAGTTTGGATTCGTTAGCGTATCCAAACTCTGTAAAGACTTCCAATATGTTTTTTATAGAATCTATTGTTCCTGGGAGAAATATAGTATCATCAGCGTACGCCAACAATTTCCTTTCTCCTCTACCAGGAACAAAGGTTCCCGTGATGTTTACGTCCTGCCTTATTTTTTCTAGAACTGGTTCTAGTGTTAGTTCGTATACAAGGGGCGATAAACAACAACCCTGTCTCACTGACCTTGACAGCCTTTATTGGTTCACTTAAACTATGGTTAATTAATATTCTACTGTGTGGTTTCTTGTATAATATTTCTACCCATGTTCTGAAGTATTCCCCTATGTTGTTTGCTTGTAAAGTTTTATGTAAGAAGGAATGCGATACTCTGTCAAAGGCTTTCTCCTGATCTAGTGATAATGTTGCACTTTGACACTGTCTATCATGCGTGTATGTAATCAAATCTCTTATAAAATGTGTATGTCTACAAATGTTTCTACCATGGACACTACATTGTTGATCTGTATGTATCATTTTTTCCATAAATGGTTTGAGCTTCAGAGTGAGAGCTTTGGCCAGAATTTTATAATCAGTATTTAACAGTGAAATAGGCCTGTAATTTTTTATTGACTTTTTGTCAGCATTGTCTTTAGGTATTAACGTAATAAAGGATTCGTTCAAACTATTTGGAAGCTCTCCTTTCTGGAAGGCTTCTTCAAATACTTTAATTAATAAAGGGCCTAAAAATCGGGAAAAAGAAAAAGTAAAAATTCTGCAGTCAACCCGTCTGGCCCGGGTGATTTATTTTTTTTGGAAAGTACTGATAGCTTCCCTTAAATTTTCCAAAGTTAAAGTTTCATCTAATTTCCTGCTCTCATCTTCACTCAAACGCTTTGTATAGTGTAGGAATTTATCCTGTGTGTTTGCATTAGTTTCCTGCTTAGTGTATAATTGTGTGTAGTATTCTAAAAAGGCTTGTCTAATATTAGTGTCTTCTGTCTGATGTTGACCGTTCATATCTAATATTTCATATACCTGTCTACTGCGTTGAACGTTTTGCTCTATCTCTAAGTATTGTCTGCTGGGTATCTCTTGTGTAATAGTATTTAATTTAGTCCTGAGTAATGCCCCCTGGTATGTGTGTTGTTTGTAAATGTCTAATTGCTCTTCTAAAAAATGAATGTGTGGGTTATTTTTTATCTATCTGTTTAGTTAAGCTAATGGCATCTTCTAATAAATTTTGTTCTCTCTTAAAAGCCCTGTGTATGGTTGTAGCTAGAATCTGTGACCTATCTCTTATTGTGTTTTTTAGCAGGTCCCAATATTCTGCGATGTTATTTTTGGGAATGTCCTGCGTGTAACCCTGAATGAGCTGTGTTATTTTGTCTGTAAAGAAAGTATTTTTTAGCAAATTGTTGTTGAATTTCCAGTGCGGGGATCTCTTTAATTCTGTATGTGTGTGTCCCATACTTAGAACTGTGTATACTGCCTGATGGTCTGTGTATTTAAGCGTACTTTTAATGTGATGAGTTTTGTGTATGCTGTAACTGTTTGTTGCGTATATTCTGTCCAGTCTAGAAGCTCGTCTAAAATATGGGTTTCTCATGTCATGAAATGTGAAAGCTTGTGTTTGCGGTTGTAGTTTTCTGTAAACGTCTACTAGGTTATGTTTGTCAATCATGGATTGTAAACGTCGTATTAATAGGGATGTTTCAATTTTTTTTTTTGTAATTCGGGGCCAAAGGAACTCCTGTCTAAATCTGTCAAAACACAGTTAAAATCTCCTCCTATCATTAATTTGGTTCCTTTGTAGTACCTATCTATAGTGTCGTACAGTCTGTCATAAAAACTAGGCCGGTCGGTTTCCGTCGCTGGTGCGTATATATTTATGAGTGTGTGCGTGTCATGTTTGTTGTGTTTGTTTTGTATTTGAATTATGACAGTTCTGCCACAACTGTCTGTTCTATAATGTACTGTGTCCCAATCTTCATTAATTTGTAAGATGGCGACACTACTATGCCTGGGGCCTAGGGCGAACCAGCCATGTTTAAGTCCTAATCTAGTTACAATCTGACTGGCCTGTAGGTCGGTCGTAACCCCTGTCTGTTGCAAGAACAAAAAATCAGGTTTATCTTTTTTAATAAGTTTGATAATGTGCTCCAGCTTATCCCTCAAACCATTGATATTGAGGGATATTAGAACAAGGCTGCTTGACAAAGTGGTATCTGAGGGTTGGCCACTTGTTGCAAACTGTCTACCTGGCAAAGTGGCAGAGTGGCCACTTGCCATATCTAAACTACAAGGCAATGTAGTGGTCTGGGGCTGGCTACATGCCATAGATGGATTACTCGGTAGCAAAGTACTATCTAAAGATTTATCACATGTTGTAATGGGTGTACCTGTTTCACGTAGTTTACTCGACAGAGCGGTGCATAAGGGCTGACCGTTATCTGTCATTACTAAACCACACAACACATTCATGTTTGCACTTCTTGACAAAGCGGTGCATAAGGGCTGACCCTTGGCTGTAACATGTCTACTCGAGACATTAGTGACTGGTCTCTGGCTAAAGGTCGTTGTGCCCTGCTGATTAGGGCCCAACGCAGGCAACGCTGCGTTGTCAGTCCCTCTCGCCCTGACAGGGGGGAGGGTTGGTTGCCTAATTAAAACTGTGCGCATTTAAGGGTGCGTGCAGTGTTAGTTTTGTGTATAAAAACAAAAACATCAAAGAACTACCTACATTAAACACAACTCTTAAATAATAATAATAATAATAATAATAATAATAATAATAATACACACTTCCTAAACTATAGAAGTTTACATGTTTTACTTTTAAAATTACATCACTATGAAATAAAGGAAAAAAGTTCATTTCTCCGGACACCGGCAGCTCACTGTCTATTCTTGTTGTAGGTGCAACCAAGGCTTTCCTATACTTGGGAACTGGACAGGCTGTTTGCACTGGGCCTCAGTGCACGGGGAAAGAACTTCTAGTAGTAAAATCATTCACTCACATGTTCAAAAGGCTTGTCCATCTATGAAGATATCTGCTTGGGACAACATGGCCTCCATGTCGTCCTCTTCTGTAGTTGCCGCCCAACAGGAGGGGGTTTGCGTATTGAATGGCGTCGGCGCCTCTAGAACCTCATGTCTTGTTGGTGATGATCTTCTGCTGTTAGGTGCTGACATCACATGCTCATCGGCGACAGGTGTCGACAAGTTCTCTCTCGGGGAGGGTGTCATAAAATTAACAAGTGATACAACGTAAAAATATCTCCAAAGGATAAAATGTAAGGATAAAAACATAATGCGTAAGCTGCTGATAGTACATGATCGCCCTGACCGCGGGTCATCACCCTCCATAAAAAATGACTTGCTAGACGGGAAATCAAAACGGTTACCATTTGAACGGGATGAAAACGGCGGATCAAAAGGAAAAAAATATGACTGAAAAAATTGCGTGAGACTAGCAAGGTTAAAGGAGGGGGGGGGGGGGGGGGGAGGGGGGGGGGACGGGGGGGGGGGGGGGGGGGGGGGGGGGGGGGGGGGGGCGGCGAGAACGGAGAAAAAGTCACGTTTCCCAAGTTGACATAAAGTAAGGAACTCGACAGAAGGGACCTTGGATATGATACGCCACAGTCATTTATTGGACGCTTTTGCGATACCAAGCCTTTTATTTGAATTCAGCGGCAAACGCAGATGCTTGAAATATTACAAAATTTAAAAAGTAACTTTTTTCTTAATATTAATGTTAGGAATATAAAAATTAGCTGGCCGGATGGCCCATTCTGAGCAGTGAAATAATATGCTTTTATTTATACAGACGGATAGCTAATAATGAAGATAATGACAAAAGACAGTGTTGTTCACATCAGCGAAAGACTGCATTGAATCTAACATGACACTATTTGCACAAAAATCGCGACCTTGAGACGCAAGTGTTCAAATCTAGTTAGAATGAAAGAGAAGGGACATTGGTGGGAGCTGTGGCTAAAAATAACTTTACAGACAAAAAGTGTAGAGGGGACGAATAGGTTGGTTCAAAAAAACAAGTACGTTTTTGTGAAAACGCAAGTAGAGACGGACGGACTAACAGATAAAAATCCATACTTGACTGAAGCATGACTGAAATGACTTTAGTGTAGGAAATTTGAATTAAAAAAAACCAAGGCATTGATTGGCCACAGACAATCATATTATCGGCGCTCAGACGCGCATTTGGGGCCATTCCTCAATAGTTGTCCAGTGATAGACACAGTAAATTTCAAGTGTGGTGATTTCCAAATGAAATAAATTGAAATAAGTTCAGGGACGCCATACTATAGCCAGCAGCTCAGCTGAGTTTTGCTAGCATTTCTGTGTTCTTTATTCATAATCTGAGCTGTGAGTTTTTATGTTGACACCAAAAGGTGGTGTCAAATGCTGGGTAGATAATTGACAGTGAGGACCCGTGCAGTGTCGCATCTCGGCAGAACAGCCTTGTATTGCCCCCAAGCCCGGAGAGGTGGGGCCACCCGATATATTGCCCCCAAGCACGGAGAGGTGGGGCCACCAGATTCCAGCACCAGCGCTACTTCTTCAAAGTTACGTAAGCAGGCTGGTCTGCTGGATTTACACCAACTTCATAGACATAACACCCAAAGTGAATTCCTACTAAAACATCCCATTTACTTCCATCATTAATGGACAATGTTTGGTAAACTTAGACAGGGAGGGATGAAGCCACCCCAACAGCACATCTATTCATCGTTCTCCCAGGGAAAATAAAATTATAAACTGTAGAAATACTAACTAATCTTAAAATTTGTATACGTACACACATTTTATTTATCATGTCATTTATTCATGCCATTCACTCATAAATTCCAAAATCTTTTCATATGTTCTGGCCAAATAAAACCTTGGTTCAGAACAAATAAATTTAAAAAAAAGATTTACTTTCTAAAATTTCACCAGCTGGATTTAGTTCATTGTGTTCTAAATTTTATTGATAATATATTATTTAATATCTGTGTGTGTGTGTTTGTATATGTCAATACAACACATTACATTCAGTACCCTAGATTATAACGTAGCCACATTCATTAGGAAAAAAGATAGGTGTGAGGTCGTAGTGGTAGCAAGAAAGGCCTTCTGAAAATTCACAACTACATTTTATCTCAGGAGCCTTCACAGCTGACCTCATACATTACACTTAGTAATATCACCATCATACAATACCATCAAAACCACTACATATATTGGGGTCTTGTCCAGGGATAATTAGCATAAACAGTAATATAAGGATCTCCTGGTGGGAGAAATAAAATTAGGGGAACAAAATTGTAAAATTCCCTTAAAATTAAAAGTGTCCCTTTAAATTAAAAGGGCAATTAGAAGTTGGTGAATCTTCACAGCCAGTGTTAGTTAATTAGTTAATTAGAATTATTTTGGTCTAGAATAATTATAATTACTTTAGAGATTGGAAATTTTACTTTGCTTATTGCTAGATTTGTTTAGAAAGTATGGCGGAGCTAGCAAAATTTAGATCAGCTGCTGTGCTGACCGCAAAGGAGATGGGAATGGATGGTCAGATTTTAATTCAATACGTAACGGCTGAATGTGATAAATATATTGAACGGGAAGAAAGGAGATTAGAAAAAGAGGCTGAAAGAAAATTAGAGTCTGAAAGGTTGGCTGAAGAGAAGAGGTTAGAGGCGGATAGAGAAATTAAGAGGCTGCAGATTGAGGCAGAAGACAAACGACAGCAAAGGGAGGCAGAAGAAAAAAGATTGACTGCCGAAAGGGAGGCAGAAGATAAAAAGGCCGAAGGGAGGCAGAAGATAGAAGGTTGCAAAGGGAGCACGAATTACGACTAAGGGAGCTGGAGTTACAAGGCCAGGCTCCTGAAAATGGTGCCAGCCCTTTTGCCTCAGATGCTACGCCTAGTCTGGGAGCCTCAAACTCAGCTATGGGGTTTCATTTAGACCATTTTGTTGAGAAAGACGATGACATAGAGGGGTACCTAGGACGTTTTGAGTTATTAGCTACTACATATGGGTTAGAGAGAGAGAGAGGTGGAGTTTAAAGCTATCACAGGGACTGAGAGGTACTTCTTATGAAGTCTTTGCTAAAATGAACAGGGAAGACCAAGACAATTATGACATGTTAAAGCAGGCTTTGTTATTAAGGTACGAGAAGAATGGTGAATTTTATCGTAAGAAATTTAGAAATGCCAAACTGTTGTCTGGGGAGACATACCACCAATTCTCTGCTAGACTGGAAACCTATTTGGAGAAATGGACTGCTCTGGGGAAGACCCAAGATCTTAAAGAAATGATCATGATTGAGCAATTGAGAGAGTCCATGGCTCCAGACATGAGAAAATTTCTCATGGAACAAGGTGCAGAGAAGTTGGGAGAGGTTTTAAATGTCGCTGAGAGGTATCAGGCAGCCCAGGCAGAGGTAAGTGGTGCTAAAAAGAAGCACATAGACAATTTTAAAGCTCCACAGCAATTTAATAAATTTGATAATAGAGAGCAGGGAAATAAAGGTAGGACAAACTTTGAGCGGCCAAGAAATGACTATCGCGACAGAAACTCACAGTTCAATGACCAAAAGTTCAATGAAAGAAAACCGTTGAACCAAGGAAAAAGATGGTGTAAATGGTGCAAGAAAGATAACCATAACACCGAATTTTGTAGAAGGAAACCTTCAAACATTGCTGCAATGAAGTCGGGGACGCAAAGATTAAAGGTTAATCCTAATGGACAACAGGAACCTTATCACCCCCCAGTTTGTGAGGATGTTATTTGTAATGGGGTCACCATAAGGTGCCTTTATGATACAGGTTTGGATTATGATTCAGTTGTGAAGTCTAGCCTAGTGGACCCAAGTCAGTATACCACAGAAACAGTGGAAATACAAGGGGCGACTAAGGACATACCACTCATGACACTTCCCATCGCAAGGATAACGGTGAAAACTCGCTATGTGGAGAGAGAAATCAGAGCAGCAGTGATAGATGAACCAATCTACCCTCTGATATTGGGGTGTAGATACGTCTTCTTGGGGAATCCCGAGAAACCTGTGATCATGGCGACAGTGCAGACCAGGTCACAGAAGAAGGAGGAAGAAGGTGAACCTATAAATGCTCATCCAGAGGAGATGAGAAAGGCGCAGGCTGAGGATAGGACACTCAAGCCATGTTTTAAAAAATTGCCCAAAGGCCACACACCTCCAAGCAAGGGAGAGTACTTTGTGAAGAACAGACTATTATACAGGAAGACAGGAACTAGATCCACTGGTCACGGACAGTTAGTTCTTCCCAAGATATATAGGGCAAACTTAATAAGGAGCTTACATGTTGGAAAAGATGGTGACCATGAGAAAGTCGGTACCATCTGCCAAAAGATTGCTCGAAAATACTATTGGCCCGACGTAAATGTCGATGTTGAAAACTTTGTAGAAGCATGTGGCGTATTTCATGAGGGAACACCCACAAAGAGAAAATATGTGCAGGACCTAGAAACGCCACGGGGCAACTTTAGGCCTGAAAGGAAAACTAATTATACTCGGGTAGACAAAGTGGAATGGGAGCCCCCTTTTCACACCCAGTCTTCACTTGAATGGATTAACATGGCCACTATGCGAAGAGTACAAAGAAGAAATTTTACCCAGGATAAGATGACAATCCCTCGGTCAGACTTATATAAACTGGAAGAACAGACAAGAGAGCGAAGATCTCTCATAAGCAATCTAAAGTGGGGAGACAAACCCCAGAAAAAAATTGGTAGTGGTCGATTTGTGAGTGATGATTCTAGGAAGAAAAGTCCTCATTATAAAGCTTCTAATGGACGGGACCCGATGGGTTCCATGAAAAATAAGTATGATAAATTAAAGATCCAGATGTAACTTTATTAAGGACCTGGACGGATGAGAAGGCGGAAGAACCTGTTACCTCATCTTATCAATACGTGAACGAACTGACCACTCGTTTGAAAGCTGGATGGAAACTGGCAAATGATAATTTGAAACAAGCCAGGAAGAAACATGCAGCATATTTTAATAGGAAGGCAAAGGACCGAGAACTAGCTGTGGGAGAGAAGGTGCTTCTTCTACTACCCGGTAGCCAGAATAAATTACAAATTGGTTGGCAAGGTCCCTATACGGTTCTAGAGAAGGTGTCTAGAACAAACTATAAAATTGACAAAAAGGGGAAGGAGAAAGTTTATCATGTAAACTTATTAAAGAAGTATCTGGACAGACCACTCCAGGAAAGCACCCCCTTATTGACCTTGGCTATTGCAACCCAGATGCAAAAGGAACCACTCACCTCACATGAATACCCATTACATCCTTGTGAAACAGCAGCACAGGTAAAAGTCAGTAAGCACCTGACTAAAAACCAGAGGGAGAGAGTTCAACAGGTTCTGGAGGAACATACAGATGTACTAACAGATAAACCAGGCCATACAAATTTGCTACAGTATGACATGAAACTGGTAGACTCAAACCCAATCTGTATGAGAGCCTATTCTATTCCGTTCGCGAAGGAGAAGGCATTGAAGGAAGAAATAGATTATTTGTTGAAGGAGGGGATTATTTCGCACAGTGAATCATCTTTTAGTTCTAGTGTCGTTTTGTTGAGGAAACCGTCTGGGGAACACAGACTGTGCATAGATTACAGGAAACTGAATGCTGTCACAGAAGGACAAGTGGATCCATTACCAGACACAAAACAGTTATTTGCCAGACTGAACAAGGCAAAATACTTTTCAAAGGTGGATCTTAGTAAAGGCTATTACCAGATCCCAGTGAAGCCTGAAGTGAGACCTTATTTGGCTTTTAGCACTTCGGATGGACATTATGAATTCAATATGCTACCATTCGGACTGAAAAATGCTCCGAGTGTATTTTCAAGGATGATGCGCAAATTGTTGGATCCCCTGAATAACCCATGTATCACGAATTTCATGGATGATATTCTCGTCGCCACAGAGACATTTGAAGAACACATTGAAGCTCTAGAGATGTTATTTAATAGACTTCGGGAGGCGAACTTAACTGCTAGGCCAACAAAATGTTGTATTGGATGCAAAGAGTTGGAATTCTTGGGGCACACTGTATATCAGGGTAATATGACCCCTGATCCTAAGAACTTGGAAAAACTGCAGAGAGCACCTAGACCACAAACAAAAAAGGACGTGCGATCATTCGTGTCGTTATGCGGATTTTATCAGAAATACATCAAAAATTTTAACGCTATTTGTGCTCCTCTGACTGATCTGACTCGCAAGGGACTTCCAGATAAAATTATTTGGACTGCACAATGTGAACTAGCGTTCCAAGAGTTAAAGGAAAAACTCACTAGCAAGCCTATTCTCAAACTGCCTGATTTGACACAGGACTTTGTCTTAAGAACCGATGCAAGTAATGTAGGACTCGGAGGGGCTTTGTTGCAAAGATCATCTTCACCTGATGGGGAACTGAAACCAGTCGCTTATGCAAGCCGCAAATTGAATAAGGCGGAACAAGGATACTCCACAAGCGAAAAAGAATGTTTAGCGTTAATCTGGGCAATAAAGAAGTTTCAAATCTATCTGTATGGTAGGACTTTTGTGGTCGAGACGGATCATCAGCCTCTCGTATTCTTATCTCAGGCTAAGCATGAAAACGCAAGATTGCTGAGGTGGTCTTTATTGCTTCAACCTTATCAGTTTAGTATCCAATACATCCCAGGCAAATTGAATGTCGGTGTAGATTTCCTCAGTCGGCACCCCTGTGATCAAAATTAGAGTAATGGCAGACGTGAGGAGAGATTTTATCTATGTGTATCACTGGTTTTAGAACTTGCCGTAGGCATGTTTTCAAGTGGGGAGATGTGTCATAAAATTAACAAGTGATACAACGTAAAAATATCTCCAAAGGATAAAATGTAAGGATAAAAAACATAATGCGTAAGCTGCTGATAGTACATGATCGCCCTGACCGCGGGTCATCACCCTCCATAAAAATTGACTTGCTAGACGGGAAATCAAAACGGTTACCATTTGAACGGGATGAGAACGGCGGATCAAAAGAAAAAAAAAATATGACTGAAAAAATTGCGTGAGACTAGCAAGGCTAAGGAGACGCAATGGGGGGGGAGGGGGGGGGGGCGGGGGGGGGGGGGGGTGGGGGGGGGGGGGGGGGGGAACGGAGAAAAAGTCACGTTTCCCAAGTTGACATAAAGTAAGGAACTCGACAGAAGGGACCTTGGATATGATACGCCACAGTCATTTATTGGACGCTTTTGCGATACCAAGCCTTTTATTTGAATTCAGCGGCAAACGCAGATGCTTGAAATATTACAAAATTTAAAAAGTAACTTTTTCTTAATATTAATGTTAGGAATATAAAAATTAGCTGGCCGGATGGCCCATTCTGAGCAGTGAAATAATATGCTTTTATTTGTACAGACGGATACGTAATAATGAAGATAATGACAAAAGACAGTGTTGTTCACATCAGCGAAAGACTGCATTGAATCTAACATGACACTACTTGCACAAAAATCGCGACCTTGAGACGCAAGTGTTCAAATCTAGTTAGAATGAAAGAGAAGGGACATTGGTGGGAGCTGTGGCTAAAAATAACTTTACAGACAAAAAGTGTAGAGGGGACGAATAGGTTGGTTCAAAAAAAACAAGTACGTTTTTGTGAAAACGCAAGTAGAGACGGACGGACTAACAGATAAAAATCCATACTTGACTGAAGCATGACTGAAATGACTTTAGTGTAGGAAATTTGAATTAAAAAAAACCAAGGCATTGATTGGCCACAGACAATCATATTATCGGCGCTCAGACGCGCATTTGGGGCCATTCCTCAATAGTTGTCCAGTGATAGACACAGTAAATTTCAAGTGTGGTGATTTCCAAATGAAATAAATTGAAATAAGTTCAGGGACGCCATACTATAGCCAGCAGCTCAGCTGAGTTTTGCTAGCATTTCTGTGTTCTTTATTCATAATCTGAGCTGTGAGTTTTTATGTTGACACCAAAAGGTGGTGTCAAATGCTGGGTAGATAATTGACAGTGAGGACCCGTGCAGTGTCGCATCTCGGCAGAACAGCCTTGTATTGCCCCCAAGCCCGGAGAGGTGGGGCCACCCGATATATTGCCCCCAAGCACGGAGAGGTGGGGCCACCAGATTCCAGCACCAGCGCTACTTCTTCAAAGTTACGTAAGCAGGCTGGTCTGCTGGATTTACACCAACTTCATAGACATAACACCCAAAGTGAATTCCTACTAAAACATCCCATTTACTTCCATCATTAATGGACAATGTTTGGTAAACTTAGACAGGGAGGGATGAAGCCACCCCAACAGCACATCTATTCATCGTTCTCCCAGGGAAAATAAAATTATAAACTGTAGAAATACTAACTAATCTTTAAAATTTGTATACGTACACACATTTTATTTATCATGTCATTTATTCATGCCATTCACTCATAAATTCCAAAATCTTTTCATATGTTCTGGCCAAATAAAACCTTGGTTCAGAACAAATAAATTTAAAAAAAAAAGATTTACTTTCTAAAATTTCACCAGCTGGATTTAGTTCATTGTGTTCTAAATTTTATTGATAATATATTATTTAATATCTGTGTGTGTGTGTTTGTATATGTCAATACAACACATTACATTCAGTACCCTAGATTATAACGTAGCCACATTCATTAGGAAAAAAGATAGGTGTGAGGTCTTAGTGGAGTAATATCACCATCATACAATACCATCAAAACCACTACAGAGGGCTCTGGTGTAGGCGCCCTGGGTGATGGTGGCAAGTCTCTTCGGCTAGGGGAGCGCTTGCTCGGCGACTTACTGTCACTACGTTTTACTTCTTTTGACCTCACAGGCTCTGTTGCCTGGAGCAGGAATCTTTTTCTATTGATTTCTTTTTTTTCTTTCTTGTTATTTATAACTTTTGTATATTCATCACCTTCACTGGCATCTGGGCCATCCGGGGTAGGGAGCTCGTCTGCCCTGCTTTGCTCTGCTGGTGTTTTTTTCGACAGCTGTTTCTTCCTCCCTCGTTTTCTTGACCTGGTGGGGTGGCGCCCGCTTCCTAGGGCATTGGCTGACCCAGTGGTCATCCTGCCCACACACCGCACACTGTATTCTTCTTCCGGGCAAGGACACCCATATTCTTAGTACTTTGTCTTCGGCTGCTTTCAAGTGCACAATGTGCGGTATCCTATGTTCGGATGGTCGGTATTGGAAATTCCACATGTCGTGGGCATTTTTGATCCTGTACACTTCTACATCTTTATCTCCCGACACTTCCGCCGCTATTCTTTTTACTGCCTCGGGTTTCATCGTGGGCGGCATCCAATGTAGCACACCTTTGGGGGATCTTTCTTTGTCATGATGCTCAATCTTAATGCTCATCTGAGGGTTGGTCCACTCCAATCTTTTTTCCGTGCAGGCCCTTGTAGTACTTCAGCTGAGCTGCTGCTGTTAACGTGGCATACCACTTATAAGGGCCCGCGAAGCGGTACAATGTGGCGATGCCACTCAGGCCGACGGCCGGCTGGTCCAGCGAGTATGCTGGCTATTAAAGAATACGATGCCTTGTTGGCCTGCGGCCCTGAGATCGTAATTACCAGTGTCCCTTGTCTATGTAGCATGCCTCCCTCTAAGTCTTCGTTTAGATCAATTAAAATCACGGGCACGATAGGTGCGGACATTCTTATTTCTATCTTTCTTTGTACTAAAACTACATTAGATTAAACAAAGTCACAAAGCTAGCCTAAGCTAAACAGCTAAGGCTAACACCACAAACCTGAGAAGTTACAGCAGGAGGTAAAAAACACGTCTTCACGTCTCAAAGGGGTAAAGATAACACCTTCGGTTTGGCACTAGCTTTGAGATAACTGTCTCAAGCTCTGACTGGTTACTAAGATGCATCAGTCTTTATACTGGTCTGGTGCTATGGCTCGCCAGAGGAAGTATTTCTTATTGGAGTTAAGACCGGAAACTTTCTAATGATTGGTCTTGGGGGCTAGTGGACTGTTGAAATAATCTTTAACCTAACTAACTACGAATCCTCTAGTCTGAAATTATTGTTTCTATGTGATGATGACCAACCATTGTTTAAAGTTCTCTCTAATCTAAATGTTTTCCGGTCTGACTTGTATGGAGGCCACACAAGGTTTGATGACATCATGGGTTCATGTGTGTCATGACTGATGATGTCATTGAATCTTGACTAGTAGTTTATTTATCTAACTAGTCATTCATAAAATACTTTACTATAAGGCTAACAGTTGTAGCTACTTAATAGTCTACCCTGTTACACTGTCCTTCCCCTCTGACTGGTCTGGTCATCTGACCTATAGCCAATCACTTATCTCGTTCTATTCTTAATCACATATTTTGTATTTAGCCCTCGTGAGTTGCCGGCTACATCACGCCTATCTGTTTACTACTTAACCTTACAACACCTAACCCTTACCTAAATGTTTCACTAAGGTTCCTATTTTATTGTTCCACCCCTGTTAACTCTTCCCTCAAACTGCATTCCCTACAACACTTGATTTATTTTGATTTGCATATATTTCCCAGGGCAATGACTTTTCAATATGACCAAACTATTTAATGTGTCCGATGTATTCTGTTTTGATCTTTTTTTTTCCTTGTTCTTTCTTTTCTTCTGGGTCTCTTTTCTTCTTCCTTTTTGTGTTATTCTTGTTTGTCCGTTTCTTGTTCTACTTTTTCTTCGATGCTTCATTCTCTGTCATTGTTTTTGTTCTGTTTAGTTCTTCTTGTTTCTCTTTGTCTTTGTCTTCTTATTTTCTTCTTCTTATACAAAGTATTTATCTTCTTTTTCTTTTCTTTTTGATTTGAGTGTTCATTTTGTCGTATTTCCGTTGTCTTCCTTGCTCTGCTTCTTTTCGTTCAACTTCTCACTTGTCATGTTCTTGTTCTTGTCCTTTTTGTCCCCCTCCTTCATCTTGTTATTTCTTTTTTTGTTCTTCGTCTCCTACTTTATATTAATTTTCTTGTTTCTTCTCCTATTTCTGCCTGTCCTTCTTCTCATTTTATATGCGTGTCTACATTGTGTTTCTTCTTCTATGTATTTTTTCTTCTACTTCCTTTGATTCCACCTCCTCTTCTTCTGCTTCTTCAAATTTACAAAATATTAATACTTTTTATCACAAACACAACCTGTGTTGACTATTTCTTTTCTTTGATGATCTCATTCTAGCAGTGATTGAGAACGATTTATTTGCTAAGGATCATTTTCTTTTGTTACTGATAGCGCCTTGAATTTCTTCTCTTAACAGCTCCTTATTTTAATTCTCTGTTATTACAAAGAAGCACAGAAGTCAATTCTTTTCCTTTGAGGCCTTCATTAATGTAAAATTAATCTTTTCCATTGACACACTGCTATTATTTTTCATATGTTTGCTGTGTCCTATGTTTTAGCCTTTCTATATGTGTCCTCTTAATGTCCGGTTTGTGACTGTGGCTAGTGAAGTGTAGCCCTCTGTCGTAGATTTTTGATAGGGGGATTAAGACTTCTGATTAGATTAGAATACGTGATAGCCACAGTGAGAGATAATAACAGAAATAGATTTCCACGAGTGAGATGGTAGAATCAATAGAGGCTGTCCCTGAGAACTCGAGAATCTTCTCTCTTTCTCAGCCTATCTTCTACAACATATTTAGAGGAGTCAGACAGTCTAGTGACAACATATATTAATATATAAGAACGTACCACTCACGTGCACACACACAAGTGACGACAGTTAGACGCACAGACGTGGGAAAAACTATAACAGTGGTTATACAGATAATTTGGAACGAGCTGACGAACGCGCTGATTAAGTTCAAGAGAAATTTTAATTATCATCTAAAATTTCATCAAAACACATAAAATTACACAAAGAAACATATACACATAGTCATAAAATCAATGAATTTCTACCAGAATGATAGACCCACAGTATGATCTTATCCCTCAAGGTATGCCCACAGTCCTGTTAGAAGAAAGTGATAGCCCCAAGGAGTCAAGGATACATTTGCGGTAGTCTAATGATTTTCCCCTTTTAAAGGTATGTACAGACTTAGATATTAGTATGATCTATCCTAAGGAAAAAATTATACCTGCGTTAGCAGCAATTTGCATAACGGGAATTACAAAGTGGGTGAATCAAACACAGAACCATCACTCAGTCAACTTTCACTCGGCTCTTTCATCAGGGCCCTGACTCACACAACCTTACCTACAATCGTGCTGTTGTTCGCCGTCTGGCGCAACCTTAGCGTACACTTCGTTCAATCTGTCTATCTTTTGATGAAGCGGATACCTATCTCTGCAGATCTTGGTTTCATTCAACGTGTCCGGGGAGCGTCCTCTTCATGCGATCGTTTTTTTTCCAGATTTAAGTTAGTGTCACTTAGTCACGAGGTAAGAGTTAGGTTTAGCGGCACACTATGTCAGAAACACGAGGATTCCCTCAATTAGGATGATGACCGGTGGACAATCTCTCTCAACAGATAATCTTGGTTCACCACACACTTGGTCAAAAATGTCGAATAAAAGTTACTGATAGTAATATCTTACTTGCCGCAAAGGCTGAAAATGCACTAGAGGTTTTACTCTGGAAGAATTAACGCCGGCGCGCTAGGCCCGTTACTTCGTTTAACTTGTAAAGTACTTGAAATGAAAATGTTTTAGTTCTTCACAGATAATGTTCATGTACTCAACGCTGGCAAAGTTTGGGTTAACCCCAGTTTTCCCTGCATAGGAGCAGAAAATTACCACACATATAAAATACAGACTATTCTTTGTTATGACTCATACGTCCATTAACCGCCTCAAGCGGAGTGCTGACGTCCTTCCTTTGCCAACACTTTTCAGGGAAATAAGTTGTTAAAAAAGCTCATCAATGAATAGAAAGCATATAAAATAAGTTCGTTCAAGAAGCAAATCAGGCATTTCCTTAGTTAAGTGTGGTTATCACTTAAGCGCGTTCGCGAGCGATATCCCAACGCATAAGCGCGCGTCTGTACATTTATGGCTGCAGTTTAAGCTCTAATATTGGCCTCAGTTATTCTGCTTTCGCACTGGTAACTTGGTCTTTAGAATATACTTAAAATTAAGCACTCTGCACAAAATAAATCTAACAAGTGAAATGTGAAGCTCCTACTCTTGCCATGTTAGTTAACACCGTTCATGTCAAAATACTAGATATCTAATATATTACCTCAACACCGCCCAACTTTCTAGAATTCTTGCTGAGTATATTAGCATGTAATATATGCTAAATATATACCATATTATATATATTAGAATATATATAATATAGATATATTACTGATTATATATAGATATATATTTGAAGGTCCTCAGAAGCGCGGGCAAATGGAACAAGAACTAATAGCTTCGCTATCCTGAGAGCTTGCATTCTAGTTACACAACAACTGCAATTTAGAATTGAAAATCAAGTTTAATACTCTATTTTATCTAAGGAAGCAACAAAAGGTTCCACGGATGTCGGGCAAAATTAGATTCTCCCCTTTCCGCTTTTACACTTTCCATAACCAGAAGACCTCAACTGCCACTTCGCGTCATACTATCTCACTGCTAAGAAAGTGGGCCGAAGGGCCGTGAACAGAGGAAAGCAGACGAAGACAAACCTGCACATGTCGGTTATCCATACCTTCACGCCGGAGAAATTTTAGAAGAAAAGAGCCAAAATCGCTCCCTAGGGTGTTGGGGAGGAGCTGTATATGTATGAAGAATTCAAGATTCTCGTTCGTGAGCGATGGCAGGCATCTGAGTAATACGATGCGTATGATGATGAGAAAGACATACGTAAAGTGAGAATGGGAAAGAAAGATTTTTCGGAAACGACCGAGGACTACGACAAAATAGGATAGTGATAAAAGAGCGATAATAAAGTAAGAAACGGTAAAAAAGATAGAGATAGAAAATTTAGACATAAATGCTCTATGATCAACACCCTCAAATGAGAGAGTGTGTTTTTGACTTGTATATATATAACCAATGAAGCTCACTGGGCGTGCTGTTTCGATTCCGCGAGCGCAAGCACAGCTTCTGCACGAGTGAAAGACACACACACACTCTGAGATAAGAGAGATAGAAGAGGAGAGATAAGAGACCAGGAATACTGTGATCACTAGCTAGGAAAGGATAGAGAGACAATGGAACGAAACACGAGAGAGACAGGTAGACAATACGATGAAAACAATGAGAGAGATTATGGTAGGACAATGGTATAAAACCTAATTGAGAGTGAGGATAGGTAGACCCAAGGGGGCGGATGAAACAATGATGAGAGATAGTAACCAGATAGCTACAATGAAGAGATTACGGATCAAATCTCCACATCCTGACTTAGTGGCACAACAAGGGCATCGTGCGAAACCACATAGAACACCGCCATGCGAAAGCGACACACGTCACACCTGAGGCTAGAGAGTGTGAATCGCTCTCCCATGACAACAGGTCTCAAACAATGGGGTTAATAGAAGTTAACAATGTGTATCACTGAGTGATATAGGTTGTACATGGAGGATTCAATAGGAAACAAATGATGAAAAAGGAGAGCCCCAGAGTTAGAAACAAAAGATGAGATTGTTCGAATGGATTGAAGAAAGCAATTTTGTACAGTTGTTAATAAACAGAGCGTCGTGAGACAGAGTATATTTACTTGAGCTAACCGCGCTATCTCGGGATGACCGTAAGAGGCTCCTAACAGGAGGTTGTTAACCTCATTAGGTAAAAACAACTTGCTACAGAAACCATCGCTACAACAGCACAAGAATGATTTGCTGTAGACTTCCCAAACAGGAAACGACATTAGGGGTGACTTTTATCTCTATGAGGAGTGATAATGGAAACGTTGATGATGATGATGATAATGATGATAACGATGATAATAACGATGATGATGATGATAATAATGATGATGTTTGATGATGATGATGATGGCGATGATGATGAAGCTGATGATGATAATGATGATGAGGTTGATGATGATGATGACGATGATGATAATGATGAAGATGATTATAATGATGATGATTATAAAATGATGATGATTATAATGATGATGATGATTATAATGATGATTATAATGATGATGATTATAATGATGACGATGATGTTGCTGATGATGAGTTCATCTATTGAAGTAAGAGGAGTGAGAGTGACAGACGTAGAAACAGAAAATATTAACAACGATTAAGATGACAGAGGAAGAATTGGTACAGGCTAGAGATAGAATTGAGACAAGTCCACACTCACCACATTGCAGCTCATCACTAGCATCTCTACAGCCAGCTACGCTGTCACACTCCCATCTGCGGGGAATGCACTTTGAACCGTCAGCGCACTGGAACTGGTCGCTACGGCATGAACCAGCTGTGGAAATATGTTACGCCCTTACTCGCCAATTAAAAACAGAGGACACATTTAAAAGATATGGTTTCCGTTTGGCACAAACACGAAATCACCAGTGGCGTAACGCCTTTATGGAAGGCAGAAGCGCAACCTTCATGTAAATATTGCAACAATTATATTCTCTACTGCAAAATAAAGATATGTGTATTTACTATTTCTCCCTGTCTGCAGTAATGGGAGATCAATCTTGGTATCTCGTTTTCTCTTACCGGCCGTAATGAAAACCCGTTACATTAAAACACAAAATATAGATAGATAGATAGATAGATAGATAGATAGATAGATAGATAGATAGATAGATAGATAGATAGATAGATAGATAGATAGATAGATAGATAGATAGATAGATAGATAGATAGATAGATAGATAGATGCTGTCCTCTCTTCAGTTGACATTAAAAGTATTTTACTATCTAAAAGAAATTGTATAAAACCGAAATCATACTTACATTTTGTTTCCCGATCATCGACAGACATCAGTATAGACGGAGCTAGAAGGACTAAAATGAAAAGTGTGTGCATTTTTAAACTTGTCTCTGTGTGTTGTTCAAGGAACTTCTTGTAGCTACTAAACTGTCTGTGGATAAATTTGTAACCAGGCTTTCTGATATTTATATACGGTTCTAAAACTGTGTTGGTAGCTGCAGAGATAAATAATATTTATTATTTTTGCACCAGATGGTGTAGTGATAGATGATATCGATTATTATTGCACTAGCTGTTGTAGTGATAAATGATATCGATTATTATTGCACCAGATATTATAGTGATAAATGATATCGATTACTAAAACACTATAATAATAATACCCCCTTTAGTCACAACTGACTATGGCAATGCGCCCCTGAGGTGACACCCCTCAGCTGCTCACTTTCCGGTTTTTCCTTTCAACGTTTTCTCCTCTCTTCGGCTTCTTGTATGAGCTTCTTGTCGCGCAATCTGAGGTGGCGTCGTAAATAGCATCGCCACTTGGTGCGATCGGCAGCTTCATCATTCCACGTTGCCCTCATATCTCTCTTGCATACATATTTGAACCTCAGCTGCGGTCGCCCAACTGTTCTTTTACCATCTGCTAGTTGGCCGTAGAAGATATCTTTCGGGATGCGGCCATCTTCCATGCCGCGGACATGTTGTAGTGATAAATGATATCGATTATTAGAACACTAGATGTCGTGATAAGATCTGCTTACTCGGAGCAAGCAAGAGGACATGCACACCATCATAGCTGGCAGACGCTGGAGCTGGGTTGGCCATGTCCTCAGAAGAGACCCCGATGCCATCACAAGAACAGCTATGCTTTGGACCCCTGAAGGAAAACGAAAGAGAGGCCGACCAAAAACAACCTAGCGGAGGACTGTGGAGGCTGAGATGCAAAGAATGAACCAGAGTTGGGGCACTGTACGAAGGATGGCCGCCGACCGAGCAAAGTGGAATCAATTTGTTGTTGCCCTACAAGTGTCACAGGTGGTAGTGTTATTAACTTCCAACAAAGTACTTTCTTTTAACTAGGTGGCAGGTGGCAGGCCTAGTTAAGTATTTCACGTTTATTAACACACCCCGTCTCTTTTGTATATCTTCCAAGGATATGCTATGGTGTATGAGTACTGGCCATCTCCGCCAGAGTTGGTAATTCCTGGATGATTACTTTCTCCTCCTCTGTTCAACCCTTGACTCGTTCTTTTCCTCCTCTGTTGTTATTATAGTGACTTGATCGTATAGTGGATTTTATAATGACTATTGGACCTGGCATACAACAACAACCCTCAAGGATAGATTCAAGCATTTGTTTTCTCTCTTGCAAAAACATATTTATTTACATATAATATTCTTAAATAATGCAGGTAATTCTTCATAGAGCACACCTACAGTTGTATCATAGTTGCTTCATGCATAAACTCTTTTTCTCATATATATGTTGGCACTTATTCTCCCTTTGTTCTTCTATTATTTCCACGTACTTATTTAGCCTCTTTAAACTCTATCTCAGTTTGCTTCATATATCTTAATACTCCTGATCCGCATTATGCAATTCATTATTTTGTACTTTTATTCCTCCTGTACAAACTTGGTCAGACCTGCCTGTTTCCGCTTCTGTAAAGCATACTATAATTCAAATGCATGTAATAAATCTTCTATATTCCATACTTACATGCGAGAGCATTCAAGTAGTTCTTAAAGAAGTCGACTCTCCCAGTCGCTTTCTTGTCGTAACCAATTCCTTAAACAACTCATTGGTTCACACTCCGTGAACTCTCTCTGATAAAAATATGCTTTTCTTCTTGGGATTCATTCTTATCATCATTTCGTATATAACCATACCAAGCTTGACCATCAATGTATCATTCAATTTCCTCTTCTTGTCGTAAAGTAAATCTGTGTGACACCCCGCTCAAATTTCCCCGCTTGAAAATTAACTAACGTACGCCTAAAATCTATTAATAACTACAGCATTTGAAATTTGTCTCAATGCCACAGACAAATCAACCGCCAACATTTCAACTGACGAATTTGAATTTTTCTACTACCACAGGTTAAAAATTACCACCCCGTAAAAACACACTACCCCTCCCAATATGTATTAACGAACATCGTAAAAATTAACTACCAATAAAATAGTTACCTTGTTTTTTGGTAGAGACACGAACATTTGGTTGTAGGGGAAAAGGGGGCTATTCTGTGTTTTTGTATAAACTTTAATAATTTATTTCTCAATAACTAAAAAGAATTAAAAAGAAAGGGATATCTTGAATAGTAGCGCTGATATTGATTAAACTAATACCATAAAGATTTCCCCTTAATAAAACTATCTTGACGTAGAAAAATTTATTTTATTAATAACCTCTACACCTCACGGTAGAAGGGGAACGACTAAGTAAGTAAATATTTTCAGTTCATGAAAAAGCACAATTAATTACTTAAAAATTACTCAGATGAAAATGGGGAGAAATAATTAAAGTAAACCTACATAGATAGAGGACAGTTGGCCGTTTAATAATCAATTTTGATATAAAAAATCGGTCCTTAAATAACTGAGATATATAAAATATAAATAAAATCAGACGAGCAAACACACTGAGAAACGCTCAATGTTTATGGTCCAAAAGAGAGTCAACTTTTTGACGCGTCTTTTGATTGGCTAGTTGGAGTTGATAACTTTTGAACCCGCTTGGGGGCGTAGGCCATTTTGAGAAAAAGTTAGACACTGGCAGATTGAGAACAGAGGAAAAGCTTGTATGACCCATGCTTTTGCCGTCTGAACGACACAGCAGTTTGAGTTGAGCCATTTACTGTTAGTCAATCTTGCACATGTGTGATTATTTCTTTAATTGCGGTAAGATAAATAAGTTTATTGATATTTCGTTAACATGTAACAGGCCACAGAGGTGCGCCATTTTTGTGTTTTGTTCGACATTGCCAATTGGAAGAGGTTACGACAACCTAGTAGGAATGTGCCTCAGAGGAGAAATATTTGGGAAGTGAAACTAACATTGTGTTTGAATATTGCCATAAAATCTTACGACTGTAAGTCCAGAAGCCACTAGCAGTCTTCTGCAGTGCCACGGCGTTCAAATAACACATGAAAACATACCTGGGATGTTTGAACAAAAGATTTAACAGGTCACTAGAAGAAAATTGTATACCCCAGTTGATTGTATGGGGGACAATAAATGCTTAAGGTGACAGTGGCGTTGCAGCCATATGGGAAAAGTATGACAACACTGGAAGAAAATGGTCAAACAAAAATAGGGTTTGGTGTAATTGGTTGGCACGAGTAGCTGACCCCCATAAGAATGTATTATTGATAAATTGTAGAATGTTAGTATAGATATGATATAAAGAGGAAGAATGTAAACTTCTTATTTCAGGGTTGTATTGCCAAATTACAAAGTGACAGAACCCCTGGAAAGTCTGAATCTGTGGGCAAAGTGAAGGCTTCTAACACAACTGAAAGCTCCATGCCATATCAGCATCCAGGGAACCCTGAATAACTTATGTTTTTCTTGAAGGTTCTAAAGTCACCACCACAAACAGGCTTTTCAGTTAAGTCCATTATAAATGGCACATGAGGACTCATCCTAATCATTCCACACTAATAAAAGATTTTACAGGGAGCATGGTGATAAAAACAAACCCTCCAATTAGTGACTGAATTTCTTATCCAGTGTTAACAGAATCCAGTGGGGATTACGAACATATTGACATTTTAGGATTAACATTTATGGACAGGATGTCCACGCTATTTATTTAAACCCTGTAAATAAAAATATTTCTTTTGAGTTGAAAATTCCTGTTCCAGAAAATTGAGGTTCAGGAAAATTTTAAAAATTGTAATATATTTATATAACTTTACCCACCGTCTTACTTAATTCAATTATATTGAGTTACAGTTGTGTTTGATTTAATCACTCATCACCATACCTACATTACCCTAGACACTTGCCATCCAACATCAAGAGAATAATTTTAACAGAGTGAGATCTCAGAGAGGTAGCGGATAGGTACCCTGAGAATACAACATCATCATCAACAATTAGACTCAGGGACTTACACAGCTTGACCTCACTCTGTTTACACTTAGTTGAGTAACACCAATAACCTCTCACTTATCACACTCCTGCAAATTTTCATCAATATAAATAATAATTCAAAACCAATACTTACAGGTGATTCCCTGAATCTCTCCTGAAAATACGCTCACTACTGTTACTATAAAAGCTCTCCTAATCATCTTCTACTCTGTCTATGCGAAACTTCTTAGTTAATTTGTATAGTTACTGACTAGAACTATCACATCCTCTGAACTTTCTAATACTCATGTCTCTTCTCTCTAACCACAGAATCCTTTAAGCTTCTAAGTTATCTATACAGCTGGGGCATTTTCTGTATAACTTCTAAACTTATCTGTATAACCAAAATTCTGTTAAAACTTGTGGCAACCGCCAAAAGTACTTCTTCTCTCAGGTAATCAAACCCGACTGCCCTTCAGCAAGCCGCTTGTCGTTCTGACCTCTAGTCATTTGTCACCTGGTGTGTATTTTCTTCCGCTACCCCTGATTCGTCCTTTAACCTGTTTACCAGCTCAAACCATTGGTCGGGCTTTATTTACTAGTCACTAGAAAAATACTCACGATTTACCGACACAGGCGAATTCAGTGAACCATCGTCTGTTATTTTTAATCTTCCCTCTATCTTTTTCTCGTGAACTGTTTTCCACGTTCACCCAACCCTTGGCAAATATTTACAATGCCTGGGCAAACCCTACGGTACCATACTTTAAGCGTTCATATTAACCTTGGCAGAAGCATAAACAATGCTTGGGCAAATCCTACGGTGACACAAGACGCTACTAGGCGTGATGGCCACTGACTGCTTTGACGGTCGGCGGCTAAGGATCAAAGAAGAAGAAGATGTCTGATAAATGATGTCACTTATAAGAACACTTATTGTCGTGATAAATGATGTGGATTATAAGAACATTAGATGTCGTGATAAATGATGTCGATTATAAGAACATTATATGTCGTGATAAATGAAATCGAATATTAGAACACTAGATGTCGTAATGATAAATGATATCGATTATTAGAGCAAAAGATTTTGTAGTGATAAATGATATCGATTCTTAGAGCACTAGATGTCGTGATAAAAGATGTTGATTATAAGAGTTCAGGACCACCACTGGTGTAAGACAAGGTGATATCCTGTCACCTTATCTTTTCATACTCCTTATGGACGATGTCATCAAGGCATGTAACGAGAGAACAAGAAAGTATTCAGTGAAGTACTGGAAGATGAGACAGGTCTGTATTTCAGAGCTGGCATTTGCTGATGATGTTGCCCTGATTGCTAAATCAGAGGCACATCTCCAATCCAACCTGCAAGTCTGGAAGGAAGAGCTGGAGAAGAAAGGAATGGTCATTGTTAAGCCAGTAATTAGGGCTGTATTTCAAGTACTAGATAAGCTCATCTTTTGCAAAGCGCATTTCTATATATATATATATATATATATATATATATATTTTAAGAATTTTTGATTAAATACGATACTACACTAACTTTGAATAGTATATGTATCTAGGGGTGAGGTCATTTAATCGTCCGCACGAGTTGCTATACGAACACTGGTCGTGGCCATTTGCCATATGAATATAGTCCCAGATGGACGTTTGTGTTTATGAGTTCCCGGTTTTGGGACATGTTAATAGGGTCTAGTAACTAATAATCGCAGCCAGTGTTTGACTTGCAGATGAACCCGTGGGTCATTATCTGAGATTTATTAGCCACGTCAGACAATAAGTACGTTAGCCACCAGTTATATTTATTAATACGGGCCACTGAGATACACGTTTTTGTCTGACCGCATACTTCAGCTAGGATATATGATGCCTAGTTGCTAGTCCTAAGCGGCCAAGACTAGTCTGAAATCTATTTTTAAATATGTATGCTGATCGTCAATTATATAAAATGCCACGTCTGTAAGATGCTGATGTCAACCGTGAAGACGTTTAATAAATGTGGTCACTGTTAAGTCATATTTTAAGTAAGGGGAGTTAAGCGTTAAAAGACTTTTATGTACAGGTCGGATTTTTGTAAACGCCCTTGTAAACACGCTTTCTGTGATGATGAGGTTTTGGTGGGGAGCGGTATGCTCAGTAATCGTTGAACACAGCTCAACTGACTAGTTGTGGATTCGTTTAAAAATGTGATACAGAAAACTGTTCGAAAGTTTTCGAAGGTTCTTAATGTTAGTTTGGGGAGGTTCGGTTTGAGCAGAGCGATATTCTCTCGCTCTCTCGCGGCTAGCCCGCGCATGGGTTATTGGCTGAGCTGTACTGAGAGACGGTAATCTCGAGACAGTGAGTTCCCGGGCAGTGTGCTGGGAAGATGGTTAGTGAGTTTTTCCGCCAGTGTGTCCCGAAATAAGATATTGTGTGAAAGGGATTTTTAATACTTCGGAATGAATTTCCTAAAGCCATGGATATGCGGCTTGTTTATGTACTGCAGAACGTATGTTATTGAAGATTTTTCAGGCCATGGATTACGTATTAATTCCGGCCTTGGAGTATGTTGATTCAGGCCATAGACATATTATTGTAAACTGCGACATAGGCAGTTCCCTTTCTCGTATGGATCTTTTTTGGCCATGATGTTTATGATTATGAGCAGCTGTGCTCTGCAGCCTTTGTGCTAGAGATTTTTGTACCATTACTGATGACGGATGTTCTGTTAGGAACTGTTATTGATGATTATATACTATTGGATTATACCGTCGATTACCTACGGGTTGGTGCTTGCTTGATGTATCATAATTTGCTCGTGAACTGTAACCTGTGACAGTGTACTGTTTATGATGGCCTCGTGACTGTGCAGTTAATAAACAGTGTAGAACGTTACTTGAAGTTACAACGTTTCTTGACTCCTACGTGTGCTTTGGTGTGGGTGATTGTTATTGACTTAACCTAATACTACACGGCATTCGCGTTCATTGATATCTAAACACCCACACATCTGTCGGCCATCCAGTAAGCCCGACATAAGCTGATTGCTTTCATCAGCAGAAATAATAACATTTACCATCCTTCATGAACCATGCATATTAAACCACCCCAGCAACAAAATAACCTTTCTGCATATTAACAGTGGTGGCCATTACTCCTTCTATGCCACACACATCTGCAACAGAAAATAACCATCCGTCTTTAACAGTAGTTCCAATGATATGGAGTATCATGTCAACAAGCCTTCCGATATTATGCATTACTTATTCTATTGAGTTTTTTATGTTCTATTTCCATATTTATGTGGGCGGTTGGAGTGGTGACTTTTGAAGGGAACATCCCAGTTTACCCAGGGCTTCGTAAGCGTTCTATAGGATTTAGTTTGTGAGTGTTAATTGAGCGATAATTCCGGTTCAGGGCTAGAAACCTTGCCGAAGTTTAGATCGCTACTTGCCTGTTACGACAGTAGTTTGTTTATGTGTGACGTATCGTCTCATTGTTGTTATCGTAGTATTTTTTTCTGTACCTTAGTTTATTGATTGATTTGTTTGTGGGTGTCTTCCTCTCTTTCCTATTTTTTTATTTATATACACATTTTTCGTTTATACACTGTGCTGTCGCTTGTCTTGTTATTCTATTAGCAGCTATCATTGCAAGCTTTGCAATATTTTTTCTTTCTTCTTTCTTCTTCCGTCCTTAGCCACCGACCGTCAAAGCAGTCAGTGGCCATTACGCCTAGTGGCGTCTTAGGGCAACAGCAGATAGGTTTTCTTCGCCATTGTTTCCCATCACGCCTATTGGCGTCTTTAGGGCAACGGCAAATCAATCCATTTGCTGTTGTTTCCGTAATCGAAGTGACTGGCAAACGGGTGATCAGCCCGTTGGTATTTTTTCTTTAGTTCTGCTTTATTGTTCAGTTGATTCTGCGAACGTTATCATTTGTTCTCTAGTATCTTGTCTTCGTAACTGTTTTTCTTATTGTCGATATCGTGCGTTAATTCTTTGTGACTTATTATAGGTTTTTTTTTAAATGCATAAATAATTAATGGCTAAATGATATAATATTGACCTCCTTCATATTGACATGAATTTATAAAAGTTCTATGAACAGGAACTTGTAATACAGTAAGTAACGGATAATTGAATTTCTTGGAGAGATATTTAGCGGTGTGAGGTGGAAAGGTGATTGTCCAAACTTCAAGGGACATAAACTTATGATAATTATAGTTGACTAATTGTGATAAAGTACATTGATACAGCGATAACATTATTATTTATAAGTATAAAAGTCATAATAATATGTGTAGATATAAAAATAGCAAAGTTGTAAGGCGTCTTCTTTCCCCGCGCCAGTCATCGCATTGAGATAAGAACGTAGTGTGAAAACCTTATTGCCGCGCCAGTGGTATTGGACTTTATAATTCGCCCGTCAAGGGTTAACGGTAAAAATTTTGAAAACAACAAGCTTAGTTGTTCCAAGAAAGAAAGTACGATTCAAAATAGGGGAGGCATAAACGAACGCATAAAAGTGTGTGTGAGAGAGAGAGAGAGAGAGAGAGAGAGAGAGAGCGAACACATGCCACAAATTGTCAAGCGTTAGATTCCTGAACTAGCTACTCAGGACGACAGTGCGAGGCGATACATTTAGCCTGTGTTCTAAAACGTTGTCGCAAGCTTTGTAGAATTTAAAAATACCCCGCAAAGTCCAATACTTCTTCTAACCATAGGCACACAGTGGAAAAATTTGTTCGTTCTATGGGCATGCAGAGGGACCAATATAAACACACACGCGTTGCTCTGTCTGCAAATTAGTACATTTGTGGGAGCCGCGCTAGCGTAGTGGTTACAACACCGCTCTGGCGACCGGGTGATACAGGATCAAACCCGGGCGACGGCATTTGAGGATTTTTCGTCGACCGGGATTTGGACTGGATTAACTCGAGACCTGGCGAGAACATTTGAAGAAGTGTCGTCGACCAGGGACTGGCGGCTCCTGAGCCGACCCAGCTGCAATGGGTACCTCCGAAATCGGCGAGTATTTGCCTGAATGGCGAGGGACACCTGTCTCTGTACAAGAAATAAAGGGATACTCACGTAAAATCAATGTCAGGTTAGACATAAATAATAACCTGAGATTTCGCCTCGAGTATTAGCGGGCGTACGAAAAAAAAAAATTGCATTTGTGACGTCACCAACTTGTTGGCTTATCTTCTCCGATAAATAATATGCTTTAAAATATACAGTCCGACAGATAACACGAAAGATATGGACAAAAGACGGTATTGGGTATGACAGACAGACCAACACATGTTCGTCTTGACTTTCACTAACGATTACAATTTTGAACGCGTTGTTGGAAATGAGACAAGCAAGCATGTATTCTGTTGGAGGAGGGGTAGATAAGGGGAGAGAAATTATGGGATGGCTTAACAATAAATATATTTTAGCAGTAGAAATCTAAGATGAGTGAGGAGAAAACTTGCTTTTATTTTCAAATTTTTTAGGTGGCCAACGCCAAAAATCAAGTCTTGTTTTGAGTAACTAAATATATAACTAAAACACAATTAGGCATCACAGTCCAGCCGGCGGTACATCTGAAGTCTGCTAATCTACGTACCTGTGTTTATTCATTGAATTTGTGGTAAGGTAGAAATGATTCATATATATTTTGTTTAAAAATTTGAATGAGAGATACTGCCATTACGACAGTAAGTAATTAGGTCCCTAGCTGATGTATGCAGGGCCTAGAGTTAGATTTATGCTATAACACATTGCCAGTTTTGTAAAATGCACATGTTTTGTGAAATAAAAATGTTTTCTTAGGTGGCCAGATGGACACAGCTCACCTATCTTATTGTAGGGAAGAAAAGAAAGATTAATAATATTATTGCAGATGCAGGGCCGCCTTTAGAGGAGAGACATATGAACAACACTGGTACACTTTGTAATGGATGTGTTGGGTTGGTCAATTAGATATGACCCAGATCTTTATTTCTTATGTATTATAATTTGTGTCGGCGTCTGTGGCCTAATGGATATGAACGCAGTTTCATAATCCAGATATACCAGGTTCGAAACCTGCTGCAGGCGGTTTGGTAGCAGATCGCTTTGTGTGGATTTTTAACAATGGTATAAGCGCCGTACCGTTCAGAAAGCAATAGCAAACTACTGAACGTAAAAATTGCCTAGATAAATCACAAACAGCCAATAAAAGCTGGGGTTGATTGCCACGTCCTGTAAAGGATAAGCAACTAACTTTAACTATAATTTGTAGAAATAACAGTTTAAGTATGATATCAACAAGGAGACATTATTTCATTGTTACAGGGTTTTTATCTGGCACTAGCCCAGTGCCAGATGTCTGTGAAAAGCAGTTGAGAAGTCTTTTCATTTCCAGTAGTGACAGGGGTCTACAGAGTCCATCCTGTTACTTTTGTGGTTATACAGATAAGTTTAGAAGTTATACAGAAAATGCACCAGATGTATAGATAACTTAGAAGCTTAAAGGATTATGTGATTAGAGAGAAGAGACATGAGTATTAGAAAGTTCAGAGGATGTGATAGTTCTAGTCAGTAACTATACAAGTTAACTAAGAAGTTTCGCTTAGACAGAGTAGAAGATGATTAGGAGAGCTTTTATAGTAACAGTAGTGAGCGTATTTTCAGGAGAGATTCGGGGAATCACCTGTAAGTATTGGTTTTGAATTATTATTTATATTGATGAAAATTTGCAGGAGTGTGATAAGTGAGAGGTTTATTTGGTGTTACTCAACTAAGTGTAAACAGAGTGAGGTCAAGCTGTGTAAGTCCCTGAGTCTAATTGTTGATGATGATGTTGTATTCTCAGGGTACCTATCCGCTACCTCTCTGAGATCTCACTCTGTTAAAATTATTCTCTTGATGTTGGATGGCAAGTGTCTAGGGTAATGTAGGTATGGTGATGAGTGATTAAATCAAACACAACTGTAACTTCAAAGAAATATTTTTTATTTACAGGGTTTAAATAAATAGCGTGGACATCCTGTCCATAAATGTATCAAAGTGATCGTTTTACAGCAAGAATACGGACAGTTCAAGTTGTGCCAGATAAGTATAATATCTGGCACATGATTGTTCATCAGCATCAACGACTAGTGCACCCTTGTGTAACATAATAAAAATATCCCCTAAAGATTAAAACCTTGAAAGTTGTGTATTAAAGAACTGGGGATGATTAAAGAATTCCAAACAGCCATCCAGTGTTAGAAACCAGTAATATTAAAAAAATTAGTAACACTATTAGTATAGTTTAACAGTATTTGTTTGGACAATTGTCCCTTTGGGTTTAAAATTTGCATTTTATGTATATATCTTGAGTTCTTTTGATTTTGAAAGTCCTGACCAGAAGAATACTAGGTTCAGGACCAATAAAATTGTATAGAAAATATTTACATATAAAAATTTAACCCAGGTGTTGGTCCATTTAATCATAGACTTTAATATTTGTTTATGTGTGTGTGTTAATGTTAAACTACCATCACACCACACTGGCATAACCCTAGACATTAGACGTAGCTATCATACGTACTAGTCAAGAATAGGTCTGATTGAGGTCATAAGGTGGTAGCAGAAAGGTTCCCTGATAACTCAACCCAAAATTTGTTATAATCAGGGACCTTCACAGCTGACCTCATTCAGTACAATAGTAATACAGAACAACAACATTGCATAACATCAAAATCCACCACATTAATACATATAGTTGACTCAGTGATTGAATCACTATGGATTTTGATATGGATCCTGAGGATATGAGGCCTATGTTGGAGTATTTATTTGAGGAAGGTAAGGATTCTGAGAGATTGCAAAGCCCAGCACTGGAAGCATATGTGATGGACCGTTTTTTGTGTAATGCGTCATCATCCCTAAGGTATTTTGCTGAGGATAATTTTCAGTCCGTTCCTCATTTAATAATGGCTAAGGATTTACGACCTCCGTGTGTTTTTGTACCAGCATATTGATGTTAAACACGATTATATATTGAAGAGTATACACAATATAATTGACAACGATATTTCTGATGATCAGAAAAAGAAATTAGAAGATGATGATTTAAGAGTCAACAAACAGGAAAGGATGAATTTTTTAGAAAGTATTGCTGAAGAGAGTGGACTACATGAGACAGTGTCCAAACTTACAAGTGACTTACATAAATCGAACTTGGAACTTGCTGGTGCACAAGCAGCATTAAATTCAGTTAAGCAAGATCAAAGAGTTGGAAGCTCAGATGGAAGATAAGCATGGCGAAGTTAGTAATCTCACGCAGGAAGTTCAAGAAAAGAAAGAGATGTATGAGAAATTAAAAGTTGAGGCCAGTGAACGCGAGAAGTCTTATACAGAAATGCTTCTTGATGTATTGGATGATAACGCGATTCTAAGTCGCCAACTGAAAGAAAAGAATACTGTATTTCTAGAAAAGGTTAAATAGGTTAGGGATAGCCATGATAGTGAGATTGAGGCACTACAACTGGAATTGACACAGTTGAGAGCACAGGCTGGGCAAGTCCAATGTCTTCAGGTTCAGGAGGCCCGAAGTCAGCCACATACGTAAGAAGCACAAAAGAGGAGATTAAAGAAATTGGCACGACGAAGAAAAGCAAGGAAAGAAAAGGATGAGAAGAAGAGATTGAAGAAATTGGCACGACAAAGGAGAGCAAAGAAAGAAAAGGATGAGAAAAAGAAAATTACAAAGATTGAGAAATCACTCGCGGAGGAGAGGTGCAAAGTTTCGACATTTGATAATTTAAATAAAAGGCAAATTGAAGAGATTTCACTCAAAAATGTAGAAATTATTGAATTAGGAAAAAGAGTTGATGGATTACTAGATATTGTCTTAGGCAACAAGGTGTTGTCTACTGTCAATGTTGACAGTGTTAGACATAAAGTTAATTATCAGCAGGTCACAAAGGCAAAGAATCAGCCACATTCACTCAATGCTTATTTCCCACGTACTAATGATACTGCTTCTAATGGTAGTAATTCTTGGAGTCAGGCCAACAAAGGTATTCTACTGTAATGGTCAGTCCTGTAGATCAACGGAAAACAAACTGTGATAAATTTCAGGTCAAAGCTCCAAAGACCAACCATGTATCTACTTTTGGAAATTCTCATAAATTCATAACAGGGGACAAAACTAGTAGTACTCGTTCCCAAAATGAGACTCATTATGTGCGGAACAATAAAGATTATATAAGTCCTGTTACTTATCATACTCAGCACAGACAGTATGATACTGCTGGTAACCCCATTGCCACAGAAAAAAAAAATAAAAAACAATTTTGCTAAGAGAGATAATCGTGATTTTGGACAGTACCAAGGGCATTCATCACGTAATAATTTTCCTTTTCCAAGAAACTGGAGACAATTTAACGGATCTCAACATTTTGGTTCTAAAGATTTTGGAAATTATGGTAAAAATAACTACACTAGAGATTATCAACCTTACAATAATTTACTCGAAGACAACAAAATCCATCTAATAGATATTTTGATCAAAGGAGAAATAGTAATCACAACAATACTAACTGGGGTTCTAAACATAACAATGGTCCCAAAAGAAATAATAGTAGTGATTCCTGATATAACCAACAACTCCATGTACATGGTAGATGGTTGAAAGGGGCGTGCTACAAAGAAAAGTAGCAAACACTTTTAAAAAAAAATAATAGTAGTGATAGATCTCGTTATAATGGTAACTTTACAAATGTTACATCGCATCGCCATGTTAACTTTGCTCAACATGAGCCCAAAATTATTAATAATCAAGGTAATAAGAATGGTAATAGTCTCTCAAATGCTACTACTTGCTCTGCTTTTGATTTCGAGAGAGAGCATCTCGTTGTCTCGAGTGCAGAACTTTGTTCGACCCTACAGCGGTGACAACCTTCAGTTGCGGTCATCCTCTACCTGTGTTGTCTACACGTGACGGAGGAAGGTTTGTTGCTCATCATAAAGGGGCCGGAAGTTTACAAAGCCACAGTTGATAGGTAAATGTAAGATTAACTTTTCTGTTTTTCCTCATTAAATCCTACCGTTGATTAAAATAGAAATTTCCATTTGTGTTTTTTCACAGCAACGGCTTTTCCCATGAGAATTAGAGCTGCCATGTTAGTCGGTTAGGATATTACTCTTCAACTTATTGTATGTTCGCCTTGTGCCCGTGTGACTGATCAAGTGAAGCCAGTCAGCATGTTGACTTCGAATTGTATGCTGTTACCTTTTCAATTGTTTATGAGATGTTTCAAGACCACTGGAGTTGTTTCCTATTTAACCTTTTTTAGTATAATACATTATATAGTATTGTATTAGGATATGATATAATTTCTATAAGATATTATGTTGGTTCATCTTCATGCACCATTTCATTATCATATTGTGTTATCTGACTGTGTTTCGATAAACTTTGCACGACACAACAATTTTAGTGAGGTGTAGCATGTCAGTTTGTAGTGACCTGTCTTTTAAGCTTTTTAATGAAAGCAGTGGGCTGTTGGTATCTACACACGCTAGTCATGGAAGACTATGCCCACTTAGGCCTATAATGATTGACCTTTTTATGCTCTGGTGTATAGCTTGGAGCACTGTAGCTAATACATCAAGCCATTGTCGTGTGCTGCTGCAGCTATTATTGCTACGACAGTTTGTCTATGCATGATGAGATAGCCAGGGCCCTATGCACAAACCACATTAGCTGTGAGGGTGTAGTAGTTGCCTTCAGAGAGCTCCTGAGTGTCCCTTTATTCTCTAAAGAGAAAATATGAAGTAACTGTTATGTTGTGAAACGTAATTTTGAAACGTAGCTCGCATGTATCACAGATGATCTTGTATTTGAAGTTAAGAACATATTCTTAAACACTGATTTTTTTCCAGAGCATGACACCTGAGAATTTAAATAATTTGATTTTCTTGCCAGTCAGGCATGTAACATTTTCCCAGTAGATTATTTTAATTAATATTTTATAAAAAAATAAAATAAAAAAAACCGCGTCAGATATTTTTATAGGACCTCTTCATATCTCACAGTAGCAGTAGATTGTGGATTTCTTTATAGTATATCGCATATCAGGTTTAGAAAAGTATAAAGTTACAGCTAAAGAACACTGTAGCTGAGCTGAACGTGATTGTCAGCCTGCAGAAACTTAAATGTTAAATTAAACTGAACATGTAGACTAGAAGTAACAGAGACAGCGGATACCGTTGTTCGACTGTAGAATACAGAGAGCTAGTTAAAGCACATAGTCCAGATACATAGTGTTGTGATTATATATTTGCAAGTTTGTATGCAGGTAACGGTGTGTTTTCCCATGTGCCTTTTCTATGACGAATTTTTTTTTTTTTTTTAACTGGCATGTGTTGATTTGTGTCTGCTTAAGGATAGGTTTTTTTAATATGTTACACATTTTGTTAAAGCTGATTTCATTTTTGGTCTATTAATTATAGGTTTAAACTAGTTAAAAATAACAATACTATTTTTTATGTAATTTATCATTGCGATACATTTTGGTATTGTATTTTTTGAAAAATGTTTTTCTGAGATTGTGATATATTTTTTTCTTCGCCCAGCACTTGATTGTGCGCTAGGGGTAATAATGTATAGTGATATTAGAACATTGAAAAGGTGTTTTTTCTGATGTTATTATGTATTTTTTCTGTGCCCAGCGCTTGATTGTGCGTCAGTGGAAACTTATTTATAGAGTTGTTATTTTTGTGTGTGTGATGTCTATAATAATTCATTTTTAGTTATGAATAAGTTTAATAACTTGGTTAAATTACTTATTATGCTTTATTTAGTTATAGCTTTCTTTTGTGTTTTTGGTATATATATATATATATATATATATATATATATATATATATATATATATATATATATATATATATATATATATATATATATATATATTGCCTTTTTGTTTTATGCTTTCCTGTCATGATTGTATTTATTTATACAATACGTTGTTTGATTTAAATAGTTATTAGGATGTATTATTACCATCTTTCTCTACATACATATCTTTGCTTTCCTTCTTTCTTTGCTAATCGTTCTTCATTTCATTCCATATCTTCTATTGACTTTTCAGTATGGGTTTATATTTTGTTTATGCTTCCATATTTCATCTACGTTTCACTTGATTCTACTTGTATACTTTTACTTTATACCCTACTCATACTTCCATCCTTTGTATTGTTAGGTTAATTATATGACTTAATATAATGTAACTATTTGTGATAGTTGTATTTATTTTCCATGCAATGCATTGTTTAACTTAATTGTTACCATGTTGTATTATTGATTTCTTTTCCTATTTCTATTTCATTGCTTTCTACTTACTTCTAATACGTTTTTGTGAATTTAGGTATATGACTTAACAAAGGGTAATTCTTGTATGTGTATATTAGAGCTTCATCTACCTCATATTTTTTGTTGATGTACTTTAAAAAAATGATGTTATCATTTTTCCCCGGGGGTCGGTGTAGACTGTTAAGTCATATTTTAAGTAAGGGGAGTTAAGCGTTAAAAGACTTTTATGTACAGGTCGGATTTTTGTAAACGCCCTTGTAAATACGCTTTGTGTGATGATGAGGTTTTGGTGGGGAGCGGTATGCTCAGTAATCGTTGAACACAGCTCAACTAGTTGTGGGTTCGTTTAAAAATGTGATACAGAAAACTGTTCGAAAGTTTTCGAAGGTTCTTAATGTTAGTTTGGGGGACGTTCGGTTTGAGCTGAGCGATATTCTCTCGCTCTCTCGCGGCTAGCCCGCACATGGGTTATTGGCTGAGCTGTACTGAGAGACGGTAATCTCGAGACAGTGAGTTCCCGGGCAGTGTGCTGGGAAGATGGTTAGTGAGTTTTTCCGCCAGTGTGTCCCGAAATAAGATATTGTGTGAAAGGGATTTTTGATACTTCGGAATGAATTTCCTAAAGCCATGGATATGCGGCTTGTTTATGTACTGCAGAACGTATGTTATTGAAGATTTTTCAGGCCATGGATTACGTATTAATTCCGGCCTTGGAGTATGTTGATTCAGGCCATAGACATATTATTGTAAACTGCGACATAGGCAGTTCCCTTTCTCGTATGGATCTTTTTTGGCCATGATGTTTATGATTATGAGCTGCTGTGCTCTGCAGCCTTTGTGCTAGAGATTTTTGTACCATTACTGATGACGGATGTTCTGTTAGGAACTGTTATTGATGATTATATACTATTGGATTATACCGTCGATTACCTACGGGTTGGTGCTTGCTTGATGTATCATAATTTGCTCGTGAACTGTAACCTGTGACAGTGTACTGTTTATGATGTCCTCGTGACTGTGCAGTTAATAAACAGTGTAGAACTTTACTTGGAGTTACAACGTTTCCTGACTCCTACGTGTGCTTTGGTGTGGGTGATTGTTATTGACTTAACCTAATACTACACGGCATTCGCGTTCATTGATATCTACACACCCATACATCTGTCGGCCATCCAGCAAGCCCGACATAAACTGATTGCTTTCATCAGCAGAAATAATAATAACATTTACCATCCTTCCCGAACCACCCCAGTTCTGCATATTAACAGTGGTGGTCATTACTCCTTCTATGCCACTACACATCTGCAACAAAATAACCTTTCACAGCTACGCCCAAACTTACTATTAACAGTCACACTTGTCGACTTCCAATCTTACATAGTCGAACATTTCTCCATAAACGTCTTTTTAATTTTTGATGAGGTTCTCTGGAAAATTTTTCCTTGAAAATGGTATACATTTGCTCATAAAGAAGTGGAAATACTACAAGTTTTCCCTTAAACTGCAAACCGGTTTCCAGTGTGAACACTTAATGTTATCAATGATTGTCAAAATACATTTTGGCAACATGCATCTTTTCCTATACAACCACGTCGTCATTTAATTTTGTAGGGTGATTCAAAAAAATTCTTCTTCCCCTCCTTCCCAATGCAGACTACTCACCACTATCCTTCATTATATAAGGCAGTATTCCCTTGCTCGTTGAAGTTCATTTTTTGATCTCTTCTTCTATTTTCTTTGCAAGCAGTATACAAAAATATCGAAAATTTCTCGTTTTGAAAGTAAATTGTAATAAAACATCTGTATTTGACAAATCATAATTGAAAATCACTTGGAAGTATGAAAAGTGTATTTAGGCTCCTCAAGAAAGACAAAAAGGCCTTGCGATTTTAACCACTGTGTCAGCAATCCACATTCTAAAGAACAATCAATGACATTTCTCCAAAAAAGTCAATAAGCTCTAACCAATGGATCCATTCACTGTATGTACTAATCTGGAAGATGGAAAGTTCCACCTGGTAGGTGCTACAGTTTTGGCAAACTTCTTTAGAAAGAAATTCTTTGAAGAGTTATTGTTCTCTTAGGACGAATTATTGAGGAAAAATGCTCGAAAGACCATTTGAAAGAGTTAGTTAAAAAAAAAATATTGCAGTCTTTGCATATTCACTCAAAACTTTGTTGTACAAGATCGAGGTTACAATGCATGGGTACAGCTAATGAGTAAAAGAGTGCTTTTGGGTAAACTTCAATAAAACCTTTTTTTTTGTAAAGCCATCCAAATGAGGATCTGCCTACTTCACAGGACGCTCCATCATAAGTTTGCCCATAACGTATATCTTATTCTTTAATTTTGTATTCTATGTAACCGTGCCTAACTACCATGTTTAAAAAACAAACCCTTTCTGAGGGTTCTATTCCTGACTAACGTCGGTAAGCCGACAAACCTTTCATAAAACAACACCATCTAAACATATCTTAAGAACGTTTGACAGCTGTGATTTTGCACGTGATATCACAACTCTCATCCAGAAGTAAAGCAGCATCTACAGCAAAGTTTGAAACGTGGACTTCCGTCTTTATTTCATCCCCCCCCCCCCCCCCCCCCCCCCCCCCCCCCCCCCCCCCCCCCCCCCCCCCCCCCCACCCCCCCCCCCCCCCCCCCCCCCCCCCCCCCCCCCCCCCACCCCCCCCCCCCCCCCCCCA
>JAMPIV010016042.1:0-263071 GCA_024509875.1 Oreohelix idahoensis
CCCAGCTTGCCTATGCAGAATTTCCTTCTCACCCGCCTTTTCGTGCCTAAACGGAGGCACTCAGACTTACCACAGCCAAACCAGTTTAACTGGTTTTTCAGCCAAGCGGAGCCCCTTGCGCCGGATAAGCGCGCCTGGGTCTCTTTGTCCTCAAGTGACTTTCTTCATGGTGTATTTCCTGGATACTTAAAACCTCGCACTGTCAGCAGGATGATAACAGCGTCAACCCAGCCCAACACGCGCCAGTAGGGGAGGGGGGGGGTCACCAACGATAGCGCCTATACAGTGAGGTTATTCAGGTTAATTCCATCACCGATGGAGGATATATACGAAAACACCACTTACTGGAGTTACTTCAGCTGGTCCCCGAAAACCGAAGGACTGTCACTCGATTATTTATCTCTTTGTGTTCTACAGGTTTTATGAATGGTGATCTGTGTGTGTGGTTGTTGGTGTATATGATTATTGATGAATATTTGATTATTGATGTAATTTTATGTTGTTGTGATGATATGCATTATTTTCATGCTTTTCTTCTTAATAAATTTTACACATTTATTAATGCGCTGTTCACGACCTTTCCATCCATATTTGTATTTTTAGCTCTTTACTATAATCTCTATGTATGATAAGAGAAAAGAGAGAGAGCAGGAGGTGCTTAGACAGACATAAGTGAGTTGAGGCTTGGAGAGAGAGATCATTTTGATAAATCTTCTTCCAGGTTGTCTCAAGTCCATCTCCTATTTACACCTTATCTAAAGTGTAATCTTTACCAACGGGCTGATCACCCGTTTGCCAGTCACTTCGATTACGGAAACAACAGCAAATGGATTGATTTGCCGTTGCCCTAAAGACGCCAATAGGCGTGATGGGAAACAATGGCAAAGAAAACCTATCTGCTGTTGCCCTAAGACGCCACTAGGCATAATGGCCACTGACTGCTTTGACGGTCGGTGGCTAAGGACGGAAGAAGAAGAAGAAGAAGAAAGTGTAATCTATAACTCTGTCAGTCCACTATCCCTTGTCGATTTCACTACAGTTGTCCAACTCGACAAATACTCTACACTCTAACTCAACCACGACAATGACTACAGCTGGTCGACTTGTATGAAGCCTGTACCAGACATTCACGTAATCTTGGAGGCATGAGTTTCTTTTTTATACGATGGGGTTGTTAGCCTCAAGCACAACCTCTTATTAGCTGCCTTAAACGATACCATAAAACAGATCTTCTTGGTTGTTGTAGTAAAATCTGTGAAATAAGCGCTAAATTCAGTAGTCCTATGATAATAAATAAACCCGCCCTTAGGTGTCGGACTATTGTCGTCTTCAACGCCAGTAGAGCGCTGCCTTTTGTGCAGTGGGAATGCTAAAAAAATGACCCGCCGTAAAATCTAACACGCTTTTTAGTTTCGGTTTCAAGACGTACAATTAACATTTTAACATCTTGCCCCATCTGCTGCACGAAACTGAGAAAAACTTATAATTAACGATCTGCCAGAAGTGTGACACCAAACTACCACCTGAATTAACGTAATACTTTAACTTTTACACCACTAATTGTAGCAATTCGGACATTTTCTAGTAGTATTGAACGAAACGGCAGTAATAATTAACGCAAATACTACGCGCTGCCGTGCATAGCCCCTCTTCGCTTGGCACGCAGTACCATGCATATATCCACGCTGTGTGACCCGCCAGTAGATATAAACGCACAGACAGTTTTCGATTTCCTCCTAGTGGTACATTTCTGACGTAACCCGAACAAGTTGTTATTTGAATGAGGGGGGAAAGATGGCCGACTTGAGTAAAAGTTATAATGGACGATTGACAGTGACAAAACTGAAAATCTAAACCATAATGAAACTGACCATAAAAATCATATGTTAGTATAGCTTAGTGTCTCCTGACAAATAATATGTTTTTATTTACTCTATAGTCCAACTAACAGCCAAGATATTGTCATAAAACCATATAGTCTAGTACAAATTGACAAACGCACAATCGTCCTTGCTTGTTTTTGTGGTAACGTTATTGGGGACGCTAGTTTAAAAAAGAGGCATTGGAGTAATTCAAATCCGATTGGTGGGTATAAGAGTATAGTAGAAAAGGGGGAAGATAGGAAAATGTTAACTAAAACTAAACATCTTTTTGTATTGGCATAACTAAAGCAGACTGGCCAATGGACTAAGAGACACATAGTTAGTTTGGAATTTTGTTTTTGTATTTCAAAACTAAATTCAAAATTTGGTAGTCGCCTGATTTTATTGGCCAGTTCTAATAGATACTGGCCAAGTCTTAGAGGTCTCGTAGCCATTTGATAAGAAAATTTTGTAGCAACAAGTACGCTGAGATCAGATGTGAAAAATTATAAAATAAATAATACTAAATTCGCAGTCTGGGCAGGGCAGAGAAAACGGAGGCCATATTTCTGCCAGTCAACGTTACTTGTGTCATATTTCTTTGAATTTGTGGTAAGAATGCTTTATGTAATAATATGCTTGATTAAAACTGCAAAAGTTAGATACTGCTATTGGGAAAAGTGAAGGACATGCCGGGAGTAAACATTATTGAGTCCTCACATTGAACTGTATTTGACTGTTGCATATTGTTACGATTTTGTATTAATATTATTTTATCATAAGATGTTAGTAAGCCTCTGTGTTCCATGAACACTCTTCAACATGCCTAGAGCGTTTATAATTAAGAAAAGAAAAGAAAAGCATACAAAAGGAGATGTGGTTACTCCACGTTATTGTATTGAAGAAAACTATGTAAAAGTGCAGTGGCGTATTTGCCATAGGGACCTGAGGTGTGGTCACAAAAAGGCGTGAGTCATATAAATTAAGGGCTGGTGCACTTGTATGCACACGAGGCTGACCCCATACCATCATGTGTACAATAGGGATAAGCAATCGTGATCCGATATGAAAAGGTCAGGGTGTCTTTTACTGCAGGGTTTTATTTCCTGTTATTAGCCGGTGACAGGAAACCTGATGAGCGAGTTGAAAGACAGAAAGTCCTCATACAAATTATTGCTGTCAGCAGATAGCCGGAAGGAGCTTCTGTGTGCTGATATATATCCTGCAGCGCCATACTGACTTATCTTCATACCAAGAATCCCAGGTGATGTGTTAACATCTGGGACTTCTGACACTTCATTGAAAGAAAATTGTTATTCCCAATCATAAACAGAAATTTATGGGGCGTGATGAAACAACAGCCCCTCATAACAAATGACTGACCCTAAAATATATATTAAAGTTTAGTCTGTGAATACACCAACAGGAACCAGATAGTAACATTATACTTATCGGACAAAGAGTCCAAACATTTTAGTTAAACTGTGTATGTAAGATATATTTTCCTCATTTTTAAAGACCTGTCCAAAAGAGATGGCAGGACAGGCTGATTAAATTATACAAAGAAAAGAATTCAATTTTAAAGAAAACTTTAATCACAGTCTTATTCATTTACTTATAGTGAGTTAAAGTGAATTGTGTTGATGTACCACCATTGTCATTTCCCCGCTAGACACTAGTCACATCAGACTCCAGCCACTAGAATTAAAATATAGACCGTGTGAGATCTAGGGAGGTAGCGTTAGGCTCCCTGAAAATACATTATCATCATCATCTTTATATAGTCAGGGGCCTACATTTGCTTGACCTCACACGGTTAACACAGACACAACTTTCTTTCCTTTTAGGTATAACATCTTAACCTCCCCAGCAAATTACACTTGCTACATATATTGGTAGGCTTGTCCGGGATTTGAATTTCTCGTATTACTACATAAATTGGGGTCCTGTTCTGGGAGTTAGCATTAACATCAGTTTTATTTACCCAGGAAATCCCCATTAATAATATTGCCCAAGATTTGAGAAGTTGATGAAGTGTCAGAGCCTGGAATAATTTAATTAAAGTTGTACTTATTTTAGAAATTGAGTTAGAACATTTTAGTATTGATAAGATGGCAGATTTGGCAAAGTTTTGCTCTGCTGCTGTGCAGACTGCCCGAGACATGAACATGGAGGGTCAAGTCTTGATTGACTATGTCACCTCAGAATGTGATAAGTTTATTGCTAGGGAAGAACATAGGTTAGCTGAAGAAAGGAGAATGCAGTTAGAAGATGCTAGGGAGATGAAGAAATTAGAGTTAGATAGAGAGGCTGAAATTAAAAGGTTGCAAATTGAGGCTGACAAGAAGGCTAGGACCTTAGAGGCTGATAGAGAGGCTGAGATCAAGAGGCTGCAGTTGGAGGAGAAGAAACTTGAGGCTGAAAGGGAGAAAGAAGAAAGGAAATTAGAGGCTGAAGAAAGACGACTGCAAAGGGAAGCAAAAGAAAAAAGACTGACTGCCGAAAGGGAAGCAGAAGATAAAAGATTACAGAGGGAGCACGAGTTACGACTAAGGGAGCTGGAGTTGCAAGGCCATGCTCCTAAAAATGGAAATAGCCCATCCACTTCTGACTCTGCTGCAAGCCAGGGAGCCTGCTCATCAGCCATGGGGTTCCACTTAGATTATTTTGTTGAGAGGGACGATGATATTGAAGCATGTCTAAGTAGGTACGAGATATTAGCTACAACTTATGGGCTAGAAAAAGAAAGATGGAGCGTGAAGTTATCCCAGGGTCTTAGGGGAACAGCTTATAAAGTTTTTTTTCCAAAATGAGCAGGGATGACCAAGACAATTATGACATGTTAAAGCAGGCTCTTTTGTTAAGGTATGAAAAGAACGGAGAATTTTATACGAAAAAGTTTAGAAATGCCAAGCTACTGTCGGGTGAGACTAATCACCAGTTCTCTGCCCGTTTAGAGACGTACTTGGAGAAATGGACTGCTCTGGGGAAAACCCAAGATCTTTGTCACGTAGGGTTTATATTCATTTAATTTCCTACATCTTCTTCCTATTCTTTCACATAAATTCTCTCTTTTATTATCTCTGTATTTTTTTTTCCTGTGTATTTTTCATCCATTCGTTTTTGCGAATATTATTTTCATATAATTCGCAAACTTTACCTGTTTTCCTTTCTCTTAAACTGAGAATCGCGCTAGGACGATATTACGTAGATGTCAGGGCTGCAGGGCGTCAGAAGGCGTGATAAGTCGGTTCGCTGAACACAGGACGTAGCAAATCGTCTACATTCTCAACGAGCGCGCGAGCTTCTTCTCGGCATAGTCCCGGTGAGGTGTGATACTTTACATCTGCACCGGTCAGTATCCAGACATTTGTCTCGAAAATCCCAAACTGACACGGCGCCCACTTGGGTCATGGTCAGCTGTAGTGTGAAAACTGCCCTGCAATGGAGTCAGGCTGTCTGGGATTTGAAACTGACACGCGTACATCGTGGTCAGTAGGTGACAGTTACGACACGCGTTAAGCGGACGTAAATGTTGGGAGTAGGGGAGATAATTTCGCGTGGCGAAATAGTTTGGGCCCTTTGTCTGATTTTAAGATATTGGGCAAGTTTGAAACTTTAATTTCATTCTCGCTCATAGACTCCACAGTAGATAGGTCGCTCGAAAACAGAATAGCTGTTAGCGAAGATCTCAGTTTGTTTCGGCAATTTGTCGAACTTCTAGACTTCCAGAAATATTTTCAGCATTTTTATTCTTAAGTTGTGCGACTACCTGTAATTCTGTGGTTGAGGTAATTAATATGATAGATATATAGATTTTGTGAGTGTTAAAGTGTTAAATCGCTTAATTCATTTTAATCTATTTCTTTAGCGCAGAAGAGAAATAAAGTGGTAGGCTATTATATTTTCTAGGGAAGCATTCAGTGGAAAGCAGAATAAAATTAAAATTTCTAGCTTATAACGGAAATTGTAGCTATTTATAAATTTAATTTAACTGCTAATACTCAGTCGAGTGTATTTTTCTAAACTAACGTATAAACTCTAGAATCCAGCCTCATGAATGGTGACGGAATACGCACGTGTTCTTAATTTATGAGGATTGCTGATTTTTAAATATAACTTACGTCACGGGAAGTTTAAATGATAAGCAAAGCTCTCTGCTTGCAAGTTTAAATGTAAGTTTTAACCAGTACAGATTCTGTTTGTTATATTATATGTGTTATTTTTCCTCCACACAGTGAAAGTTTTGGGGTGACCCTAGCTTTACCAGCACCTAGTAGTAGTTTCCATACTTGTGAAGAAATAGACAGTCCTTATTTTGAACCACGTGGGTTTTCTCAAGTAACACTGATCTGACGGTGCAAGTTAGACAGAAATACTAATATCCCTATAACGGGTTTTCAAAGACTGTAATGATAAATACTGGACCTTGGAGCCAGCACTTAATTTCTTCTAGAAACTCTATATAATTTGCTGCCTGGTGGCGTGAATATTAACAATCATTTCCCGACTAGATTATATCTTGTGGACAAATCTGTGGTGTGACTAAAGTGAATCCTATACTGAGAGAAGGCACCGACCTGACATTCATCATTTTTTAGAAACCTACGCTATTGACACTGTGCTCTGCTAACTCCCGCGCCTGGAATAATTGTTAGGTGACTTAATCAGACATTTGAACAAATTTGCATACCCAAGTAGTCGTTCCCGGAGACTCCAAGTTAAATACGTCTTTTGGAACTGGGGACTTCTTGGCAGAAGACTGCATTTTTTGAGTCTGTGTGAAAATCTAAAATCAATGTGTTCCAAGAGGCAGCAAGCAAAGTCGTGAGTACAAGTGTGAGAAGCCATGGCGGAATGAATGAGTGTACGCTGGTTTGAGTGATATTTTTCACTATTTTATCTTTGACACCCTGTTGCTGTCCTAATTTTTTTTTCAATCTGCATAATTTGTTGCTAAGGCTAGAGTTCTTGTGTTTTGTCTTAGGTTAAATCAGATTTTTTTTCAAACTCTGTGCATATAATTACGAGATAAAACAAAGACAACTCTTAGACTCAAACCCTATGTATCTGTGACTCGGGCGCCATCATCTGTTCTCTTAACGGAGCCGGGCTAAACCTAGAGTTAACACTATAACGGGGCTATCATCCTTGCAACATTTCCTTGATTTTTTATGACTATGTGTATATGTATTTTCCTTGATGTACTTTCTTTGATGTTGTGAGCCGATTTTCCTGATAATAAAATTGCTCTTGAACTTAATAATCGTGTTTGGTCAGCTCGTTCTAGATAATATATATATATCATTGTTATAGTTTTCCCACGTCTGTGTGTTTACCTGTCGTCACGTGTATGTGCGTGCCTGTGAGTGATAGAAATATACGTAATATGTATATTGGTGTAGTCTGTCTGACGCTGTAACAACTGTTGTAGAAGATAGGTGAGAGAGAGAAGAATTCTTTTCGCTTTCAGAGACAGCCACTATATCACAATCTATCATCTCACGTGTGTGGAAATTCTATTACCTTTCACTAACTCTCACTGAGTCTATCACCTATTCAAACCTATTCAGAAGGGACCAAACCTAGTCTTAATTCTCCTATCGGAAATCTACGACAAATGAGGGCTCGTTTCCGGTCTTTGAACTTAGAATAGGAAGACGAGTACGACAAACGTGGACTCGTCTATCTGGATTTTGAACTTAAGATTCTGTATTCTGATATAGAGTAAGAGTGTGATGTCTTGTGAGTTGTTATATCTTTAAATAATTACCCCCTAGACTAGCGATCTGTTTACGGGCGTGCTGACCACACAAACTAATAAAGATTTTTTCCACAGCATCTTTGAATAATATACATTTTGGTTACAGGTTGATTTTGTCGGGATATATGTTAACTGCTGATTGTAATACTAAATGCTGGTAAAGTGGTGAGTGTATAACATTCACTGGGTACTGAGGCAGAACGGCGTTTGAACTAAGTTAAGGAGTGTGTTTCGGACTTTTTGTCCAGATTAATTCCCTCCCTTACCCGATCGGACTTCAGGGGCGAACTTATAGTGGATTTTTAAAAATTAAGGGATTATTTTTCTCTTTAATGTTTGCAATATTCTTTTGCTTTTCCACTGTAGCAACTTATTTTTCAGAAGTAATCTTAACTACCATTTAGTTGGCGTAGTCGTGTTTTGCATTAAGTGCTTTATTGCCGATAATAGCAGCGATAGTTAGATTTTACTTTGGAGGAGGTATCCCAGGGTTAAATATATCATCTTTTGATATTTTTGGAATTTTTTTCTCGTAAGTGGTAGGAACCAGTGTATCCTTTTTTCCTTTTTCTTTCTCCACTAGTCTCAGTCATTGACATAATATGGCCGAGAGGGCAAAGCTTAGACAACTTCTCAGGGAAGAAGCGAGAGAGGAGGGACTGGAAGGAGAGGAAGCGAAAGCTTTTGTCAGGGACGAACTTGAGAGATACGATGCGGAGAGGAAAGCAGCTGAAGCTAAAGAGCAGAAGAAGATGGATGAGGAAATGGAAATCCGCAGGATGCAGCAGGAGGAAAGAGAGAAGGAGAGACAGCATTTGGAAGGAGAGAAAAATGAGAAAATGAGACGACAGCATGAGTTGGCTCTTAAGGCTCTAGAAGTCCAAAGTCTTGGCGCTGCCTCTACCTCCAGCAATGGAGAGTCTTCTCCTCATTCTTCCTTAACTGACCCTGCTAACACTCAATCTCTTCAACTAAATGCTATGTCTTTCACTCTTGAATCTTTTCCTTGTCCAAATGAGAAGATTGACACATGGTTAGAAAAATTTGAGAAAATTGCAACTCTGTACGGGTTAGAGAGGTCGCGTTGGAATATGAAACTTTCCCAGGCCCTAAAAGGTTCTGCTTATGATGTTTATTCTAAGCTGGAAAGTAGCCAACAAGACGACTACGATGTGTTGAAGAAAGCGTTACTGGAGCGCTTTGAAATGAACGCTCGCAAGTTTTTGCAACTGTTTCGCAACAGCCGGAAAGAGAATTCTGAAACTTTTCACCAGTTCTCATCTCGTCTTAAGGGATATCTAACAAAGTGCCTTGAGCTTTCGCAGCTCCCCTCTACCTATGAAGGTCTTGAGGAACTTGTTCTAACTGAACAAATAAAGAACACTTTGTCTGCTGATACCCGGAGATTTCTCGCTGAGCAGGGGGCAGAAAAACTTGAAGACATTTTGGAAAAGTCTGAGCGTTATCACAATGCGCTGGCTGAACTACCGGCCACAAAGCGGAAACCGACAGAGGAGCATTTTCGAAAACATAACCTAGAGCAATCTTCTCAGGCTTCTAACCAAAACAACCACAGAGAAACTGGACCTCAAAACCCCCCTCCTGAAAAATCCAAGTTCTACAAGAACAAGTACCCCCCAACCACCCCAAACAGTCTGATCAACCCGACCGCCCTACATGGCAGCGTAGCCAGAAAGGACAAGGTGGCAAAGGGAGAATCCCGAGCACGGGACATATGATCAGACCGAGCACACCGAGCCTAAACGCATCGGATGCTTATTAACAGTCTCGCAAGGCGGAATTATTGACAGTGATTCCCAACCTGTTGGGGATAGACCCTCAACGCGAGGTACTGTTACTTTGAACGGTTCTCAAACTTCTTGCTTATTTGACACGGGGCTTTCTTATGATTGCATTGTTGCCAGAAACCTGGTCAAACCCGGTCAAGAGACAGCAGAGACCGTCCAACTTTGTGGAGTTCGTAAGAGTGATGCACCTACAGCGCTTCCCATCGCATTGGTGGAGATACACTCTGACTTTGTCAGAGGTGTGATCAAAGCGGCTGTTATGGATGATCCCATCTACCCAGTCATACTTGGCGGGAGATACGTGTGTATTGGGAAACCGGAAGAGCCGATTGTGGCAGCTGTAACTACAAGAGGGCAAACCAAGAAGGAACGGGAGCCTGCGCCAAATTTGTTACCTATGGAACTTAAAGAAGCGCAATACAAGGACCCGACTTTGGCACCCTGCTTTAGGAAACTGCCCATGGCTAAGGAACCCAAACAGCACGGGGACATTTTTTCTGAGGATGGCGTACTTTATCGGAGAACGGGCAAGCCTGACCAAGGTTACAACCAGCTCCTAGTACCGAAACAGTACAGAAGCCAAATCCTAGAAATGGGGCACTCTCTTCCCTTTAGCGGACATATGGGACAGAACGCCACAAACCAACGTATAACCACTCATTATTGGTGGCCAGGAGTAAATACTGATATTATCAGATATGTCAAATCCTGTGCCCAGTGCCAACGTGTGCCACCCAAGCAACGGGCACCCCCAGTTTCTTTGGGTGAAATGCCAATAGTGGGTACACCATTCGAACGGGTTGTGATCGACATTTTAGGGCCTTTCGAAAGGACTAAAAGAAGGAACAGGTTCATCCTGACCTTAGTCGATACATGCACTTTATGGGCAGAAGCTATCCCGCTAACATGCGCAGATGCCAAGCATGTCGCAGAAGCCCTCGTGCAGATTTTCACTCGGTTGGGATTCCCTCAGCAAGTGTTGACGGATAATGGATCTCCATACCGAAACCTGTTGATGGATGAGATCGTTAAGATCTTGAGGACCCAGCACATCCACACTAAGCCATATACTCCGGCCGGAAATGGGCTCGTGGAACGTGCTAATGGAAACCTCACCATGATGCTAAGTAAGCTGGCACAAGTGAAACCTGAAGATTGGGATCTCTGTATTCCTGCAGCATTATTTGGCTACAGAGAATCTCCTCATACTTCCACAGGATTTCCGCCAGCTACACTCTTATTTGGCAGACCCATTAAGGGCCCGCTTGAAGCCTTACTTCAGTCTCTGACAGACGAGAAGGCGGATGAGACAGTCGTCTCAGCAAGTAAATATGTGTCGGTTTTAAAGGAAAGGTTGAAACTAGGGTGGGACCTAGCAACGACTAACTTTAAGCGAGCTCGCACAAAGCACGCTAACCGATACAGGAAAGTCGCGGAAGAGAGAGAACTGGAAGCAGGAGAGAAAGTTTTTGGTGTTACTCCCTACTGAGAACAACCAACTGAAGATCGGATGGCAAGGGCCGTTTACCGTCCTGAAAAAGATTTCTAAGGCTAACTACCAGATCTCTATTGAAGGAAAGGAGAAGGTTTTCCATTTAAATCTCTTAAAGAGATACTTGGAAAAACCAGTGCCAACCTCCGACCATCTCCTGACGATCGCCAAAACTGACGAAGATGATGATAGTGGCAGGGATATTCCACCGCTATCACAGGAAATCTTTCAAAAATGTCAGAAGCGGCGACGCTCTTTCAAGCGCGCATATGAGACATTCCAGGGGAAGGAAACTTTGAGGAGTGGACTTGAGTAGGAATTGGACAGAGATGGAGGGGGAAGAGGAGAGGGAAGAAGACAGACACCCCGAAGCTACGGTTATAGGAAATTAAACTCCATAACGTAGACATGGAGTGCTTCCATATCTTAAAGGGGGAGGCTCTGTCACGTAGGGTTTATATTCATTTAATTTCCTACATCTTCTTCCTATTCTTTCACATAAATTCTCTCTTTTATTATCTCTGTATTTTTTTTTTCCTGTGTATTTTTCATCCATTCGTTTTGCGAATATTATTTTCATATAATTCGCAAACTTTACCTGTTTTCCTTTCTCTTAAACTGAGAATCGCGCTAGGACGATATTACGTAGATGTCAGGGCTGCAGGGCGTCACAAGGCGTGATAAGTCGGTTCGCTGAACACAGGACGTAGCAAATCGTCTACATTCTCAACGAGCGCGCGAGCTTCTTCTCGGCATAGTCCCGGTGAGGTGTGATACTTTACATCTGCACCGGTCAGTATCCAGACATTTGTCTCGAAAATCCCAAACTGACACGGCGCCCACTTGGGCCATGGTCAGCTGTAGTGTGAAAACTGCCCTGCAATGGAGTCAGGCTGTCTGGGATTTGAAACTGACACGCGTACATCGTGGTCAGTAGGTGACAGTTACGACACGCGTTAAGCGGACGTAAATGTTGGGAGTAGGGGAGATAATTTCGCGTGGCGAAATAGTTTGGGCCCTTTGTCTGATTTTAAGATATTGGGCAAGTTTGAAACTTTAATTTCATTCTCGCTCATAGACTCCACAGTAGATAGGTCGCTCGAAAACAGAATAGCTGTTAGCGAAGATCTCAGTTTGTTTCGGCAATTTGTCGAACTTCTAGACTTCCAGAAATATTTTCAGCATTTTTATTCTTAAGTTGTGCGACTACCTGTAATTCTGTGGTTGAGGTAATTAATATGATAGATATATAGATTTTGTGAGTGTTAAAGTGTTAAATCGCTTAATTCATTTTAATCTATTTCTTTAGCGCAGAAGAGAAATAAAGTGGTAGGCTATTATATTTTCTAGGGAAGCATTCAGTGGAAAGCAGAATAAAATTAAAATTTCTAGCTTATAACGGAAATTGTAGCTATTTATAAATTTAATTTAACTGCTAATACTCAGTCGAGTGTATTTTTCTAAACTAACGTATAAACTCTAGAATCCAGCCTCATGAATGGTGACGGAATACGCACGTGTTCTTAATTTATGAGGATTGCTGATTTTTAAATATAACTTACGTCACGGGAAGTTTAAATGATAAGCAAAGCTCTCTGCTTGCAAGTTTAAATGTAAGTTTTAACCAGTACAGATTCTGTTTGTTATATTATATGTGTTATTTTTCCTCCACACAGTGAAAGTTTTGGGGTGACCCTAGCTTTACCAGCACCTAGTAGTAGTTTCCATACTTGTGAAGAAATAGACAGTCCTTATTTTGAACCACGTGGGTTTTCTCAAGTAACACTGATCTGACGGTGCAAGTTAGACAGAAATACTAATATCCCTATAACGGGTTTTCAAAGACTGTAATGATAAATACTGGACCTTGGAGCCAGCACTTAATTTCTTCTAGAAACTCTATATAATTTGCTGCCTGGTGGCGTGAATATTAACAATCATTTCCCGACTAGATTATATCTTGTGGACAAATCTGTGGTGTGACTAAAGTGAATCCTATACTGAGAGAAGGCACCGACCTGACATTCATCATTTTTTAGAAACCTACGCTATTGACACTGTGCTCTGCTAACTCCCGCGCCTGGAATAATTGTTAGGTGACTTAATCAGACATTTGAACAAATTTGCATACCCAAGTAGTCGTTCCCGGAGACTCCAAGTTAAATACGTCTTTTGGAACTGGGGACTTCTTGGCAGAAGACTGCATTTTTTGAGTCTGTGTGAAAATCTAAAATCAATGTGTTCCAAGAGGCAGCAAGCAAAGTCGTGAGTACAAGTGTGAGAAGCCATGGCGGAATGAATGAGTGTACGCTGGTTTGAGTGATATTTTTCACTATTTTATCTTTGACACCCTGTTGCTGTCCTAATTTTTTTTTCAATCTGCATAATTTGTTGCTAAGGCTAGAGTTCTTGTGTTTTGTCTTAGGTTAAATCAGATTTTTTTTTTCAAACTCTGTGCATATAATTACGAGATAAAACAAAGACAACTCTTAGACTCAAACCCTATGTATCTGTGACTCGGGCGCCATCATCTGTTCTCTTAACGGAGCCGGGCTAAACCTAGAGTTAACACTATAACGGGGCTATCATCCTTGCAACATTTCCTTGATTTTTTATGACTATGTGTATATGTATTTTCCTTGATGTACTTTTTTTGATGTTGTGAGCCGATTTTCCTGATAATAAAATCGCTCTTGAACTTAATAATCGTGTTTGGTCAGCTCGTTCTAGATAATATATATATCATTGTTATAGTTTTCCCACGTCTGTGTGTTTACCTGTCGTCACGTGTATGTGCGTGCCTGTGAGTGATAGAAATATACGTAATATGTATATTGGTGTAGTCTGTCTGACGCTGTAACAACTGTTGTAGAAGATAGGTGAGAGAGAGAAGAATTCTTTTCGCTTTCAGAGACAGCCACTATATCAAAATCTATCATCTCACGTGTGTGGAAATTCTATTACCTTTCACTAACTCTCACTGAGTCTATCACCTATTCAAACCTATTCAGAAGGGACCAAACCTAGTCTTAATTCTCCTATCGGAAATCTACGACAATCTTAAAGGTGCAGAGAGGCTGGGTGAGTTACTTAATGTCGCTGAGAGGTATCAGGCAGCCCAGGCAGAGGTAGCTGGCGCCAAAAAGAAACATGTAGACAATTATAAGGCTCCACAAAACTCTAATAAATTTGACAACAAAGGTAAGCAAAACTTTGATAGGCCACGAAATGACTATAAAAATAAAAACCCACAGTTCAAGGACAGAAAATATGATGAAAGAAAACCTTTTCATCAAGGTAGATTTTATTGTAAATGGTGTAAGAGGGAGGGTCATGACACCAAATTTTGTACTAGTAAACCTTCTGGATTTGCTGCTATGAAAAGGGGGAACAAGGGAGAAAAGGACAAACCTACTGGACAGCAGGAACCTTATCACCCCCCAGTGTGTGAGGATGTAGTCTGTAATGGGGTCACCATTAGGTGCCTTTATGATACAGGTTTAGATTTTGATTCTGTCGTGAGTTCGCACTTGGTGAACCCAGATCAGTATACCACAGAAACAGTGGAGATACAAGGGGCGACCAAGGATCTACCACTCATGACACTTCCCATTGCAAGGATAACAGTGAAAACTCGCTATGTGGAAGGAGTAATCAGAGCAGCAGTGATAGACGCACCCATTTACCCTCTGATATTGGGGTGTCGTTATGTCTTCTTGGGGAATCCCAAGAGACCTGTGGTCTTGGCAACAGTGCAGACCAGATCACAGTCCAAGAAGATGAACCTATAAATACTCATCCAGAAGAAATGAGGAAGGCACAGGCTGAGGATAGGTCACTCAAGCCTTGTTTTAAAAAATTACCTAGATGCCACACACCTCCAAGCAAGGGAGATTATTATATGAAGAACAAATTGTTATATAGGAAGACCGGAACTGGAACAAATGGTCATGGACAACTGGTACTTCCTACTTCATATAGGGAGAGAGTGATGCGATTCCCTTCAGTGGTCACATAGGGATCAGCGCAACAGGACAGCGTATAGCTTGTCATTATTTCTGGCCAGGGATAACGGAGTATATAAAGAGATATGTAAAATCCTGTCCAGAATGCCAGAGAGTAGCTCCAAAGCATTGGACTGCTCCAGCAACTCTAGGGGAAATGCCCATAGCGGGAACACCTTTTGAGAGAGTTGCAGTGGATATTGTGGGACCTTTCACTCGGACCAAGAGGAGGAACAGTTACATCCTTACTCTGGTGGACACTTGTTCTATGTGGGGAGAGGCGGTAGCCCTGTCGTCAATCGATTCGAAACATGTGGCAGAGGCATTACTTACTATATTCACGAGGTTAGGATTCCCGCATCAAATCTTGACTGATAACGGCTCACAGTTCAAGGGGAAACTAACAGAAAACGTTTTTAGGTTATTTCAAGCCAAGCACTTTCATTGTAGTCCGTATTACCCCTAAAGGAACGGCCAGGTAGAGAGGTTCAATGGGACTCTCATTTCTATCCTGAGAAAGCTGGCCCATAAAAAACCTGATACGTGGGACCAATATTTGCCCTCTGCGTTGTTTGCGTATCGGGAAGTTCCACATAATTCAACCTGGATGGCACCCGCAACCCTGTTATTTAGTAGGCCAATAAAAGGTCCACTGGAAGCCTTATTAAGGACATGGACAGATGAGAAGGCAGAAGAGACTGTTACCTCATCGTATCAATGTGTGAACGAACTGACCATTCGTTTAAAAACTAGTTAGAAACTGGCAAATGAAAATTTGAGACAGGCCAGGAAAAAGCATGCTGCTTTATATAACAAAAAAGCGAAGGATAGGGAGCTTGCTGTAGGGAAGAAGGTGCTTCTTCTATTACCAGGCAGCAGCAACAAACTTCAAATCGGATGGCAAGGTCCATATACAGTTTTGGAAAAGGTATCCAGAACAAATTATAAGATAGACAAGAAGGGAAAGGAAAAAGTCTATCACGTGAACCTTTTGAAGAAATATCTGGACAGACAAATCCAGGAAGGGACACACTTAATGGCCTTGTCTATCGCAACCTAAATGAAAAATGATCCTCTCACCTCATTTGAATATCCACTGAAGCCCAGTGAAACGTTTGCACAGGTGAAAATCAGTAATCACCTGACAAAAGGACAGAGGGAGAAGATTCAAAAGGTCCTGGAGAAACATACAGACGTGTTAACGGATAAGCCGGTGCACACCAATTTGTTGGAATATGATATGAAACTACTAGACCCAACACCCATCTGTATGAGGCCTTATTCTATTCCTTTCGCTATGGAAAAAGCTTTGAAAGAGGAGATAGATTATTTGCTACAAGAAGGGATTATTTCTCACAGTGAATCTCCTTATAGCTCTTGTTTGGTTTTGGTGCGAAAACCATCTGGAGAACATAGACTGTGCATAGATTACAGGAAACTGAATGCTGTCACAGAAGGTCAGGTGGATCCATTACCAGATACAACTCAACTATTTGCCAGGCTGAACAAGGCAAAATATTTTTCTAAGGTGGATCTTAGCAAAGGCTATTATCAAATTCCAGTAAAGCCTGAGGTTCGACCTTATTTAGCCTTTAGCACCTCGGAAGGCCATTATGAGTTTAACATGCTGCCGTTTGGGTTGAAAAATCCCCCGAGTGTGTTTTTTAGGATGATGCGAAAATTGTTGGATCCCCTGAAAAATCCACGTATCTCGAATTTCATGGATGATATCCTCATTGCTACTGAAACATTTGAGGAACACGTTAACTCTTTGAATATGCTGTTTGATAGACTCAGAGAGGCTAACTTGACTGCTAGACCAACCAAATGTTGTATTGGATGTAAAGAGTTGGAATTCTTGTGACATACCGTACATCAGGGTAGCATGACCCCTGACCCCAAGAATCTGGAGAAATTGAAAAAAGCACCTAGGCCACAAACAAAGAAAGATGTGCGATCTTTTGTGTCGTTGTGTGGTTTTTACCAAAAGTACATTAAACATTTTAACTCTATATGTGCTCCTTTGACGGATTTAACTCGTAAGGGACAACCTGATACAATTAATTGGTCAGCACAGTGTGAATTGGCTTACCAGGAGTTAAATGAAAAACTCACTAGCAGGTCGGTATTGAAATTGGCTGACTTGAATCAAGAATTTGTTATGAGAAGTGACGCAAGCAATGTTGGCCTAGGCGCTACATTGTTGCAACGGTCCAACTCACAAGATGGGGAATTGAACCCAGTCGCTTATGCAAGCCGCAAGTTGAACAAAGCGGAAAAAAATTATTCAACAAGTGAAAAGGAATGTTTGGCGTTAATATGGCCTATAAAAAATTCCAGATTTATCTGTATGGTCGGACATTTGTGGTTCAAACAGACCACCAGCCGCTTGTATTTTTGTCACAGGCAAAGCATGAAAATGCCAGGTTAATAAGATGGTCACTGCTATTACAGCCTTACTCATTTACGATTGAATATATTCCCGGTTCTCAGAACGTGGGTGCCGACTTTTTGAGTAGACATCCTTATGATGAGAATCAGAAAGACGCGTGATACGGGGAAATAATTTATATATTATTATTTACATCTCTCAGGAACAGTCCACCAGACGTCCTGTACTCTAAGTGCATTAGGCTCAATTCTTGGACACTCTTTATTACAAATCTTGGCCTGCCGAGTTCCCTTCCAGGGTTATCCTCATAGATTCCATTGTATTAGTTATGAAATATTAAATATGGCCAATCATTCAATACTCCCTGGCCCGCATCACAGGTACTCAGTCAATAAGGCCTAACTGCTTTTTACAGTTCACACATTTATTCACATATACTCCATATTGAGTAGGATTCGACATCGAAGCTTTCTAGGCACACATCTCTACTGTCCTGTCAAACGTACGTGCACAATAATTCCACACACACTGCTTAAACTAAACTGACATGATATAAGTACTGCATATTTAAGGCAGTGATGACAATATACATCTTGCAGGTGTGGTAAGTATATTCCTCAAACGAAGGACATACTCTGAAATCTAGTCCCAACAGACACTCGCCATGCATACTGGTCAAAAGACACAAGCGGAATGTAATGCAGAGACGCCGTCGTGTTCCAGATTAACAAGCTCACGTCTGCCACTATTCTTGAGCAGAAGTCAATACGTCACTTCCGGAAACTCATGACAACCGTCTGTAAACAACAAACCAGGAAGTGATCGTAGACCACCAATGTTATGATATTTAGACATAATATTTACTCCCCCCTGCAGTAAAATAATGAAAAGGAACTTTTCATTATTTCCATTGGAAATCTCTAAAATCACTGGAGTAAACAGGTGACACATGAACCTCCCACAACTGTCCCCATAGATATAGCACCTAGATGCATGCTCCACAATCGACAATTAAACACACCAGGTGTGGAATCCAGTAATGAGATCACTAAACCCATTGTCTATTTCAGAGACATCTCTTTTGACACTACTGTGAGGTCACCATATTAATAATAGGGCAGTGCGGAAAAAAATGTCAATATGTGTCATTCAAGGCACTCATACACTCATGTCAACAAACATCTTATGTCATGTCAGTCATGTAAGTCTCCCTATTTATCAATGACATGCATAATTAGCAATCAAAGACATAATAGATCATATGAGGCAGACAAATCAATTCATAATGAGTGACTGCGACATTATGTCAAAATAGTTATGATTATTTGTATGAATGTAGTCTGATGGGATGACTGATCATGTTAATACACTGTAATGTGAAAATGTATTAAGTAATATATAAACATTTTAAATTACTTCATTACAATTTGTATGTAACCTCTTGTTGTTTAAATGAATTAAAATTATATCCAGTAATTAATGATATTAATTATTTAATATTAATAGTGATTATTTCAAGAAGTTCATTTTTCAATCACGTATTTCCGAACAGAGTTCCATAGATCATAATTGTCACACATTGTATATTATTTTCGAACAAAGTTCCATCAGATCACAATTATCACAACATTGTAGATTATCCTCACGATGCAAAGTCCTTTTCATCTGTAGTAACAAAGAAGTTCACCGCGATATGTAAGTTCCATATATTTCAACTGTCCATGTTTGTCTTATCAGCAATAGGACTAGAATTGAAAATCAATGTTATTCATTCCGTATTCTATATTATGAAAGTCCAAGTTGCAATGAAACATTTATTTTGTTATGTCCCCATTGAATTTTCAGCCATCGGCATTTTCTAGTTGTTTCCCTTTTTATGCAAGTAGCAGTCCATTTCAAAGTAACAATTATTTGAATAATTCACGGAATGTGTCTGGAATAAATTGCATTGCCATTATATAAGGAAAATAGTCATTCTATAAACTGTATGTTGTAAAACAGTATAGTTCTGGCATACTTGTATTCGTAAGCACATGGCAAAGGCTATGATATATTAGTCAACGTAGGTTATACGAAAAAACATCATCATCATGATGCTTGGCATACTGTTTGTAGTTTAGCAAACTGTTTCTGTACATGACGAAGCACTGTGGCAGCAAATTTTCTGAAGTATGTACCACTCTTGTCACTGGATGGTCTATGTAGCTGTTGATCTCATGTTAAAGATGCGTTATAGTTCAGAATTGTCAACAGCCACACAAAGCAGGTTTGGTCATTATAAATGTGTTGAAGCAGAATTTGATTCGTCAACCAGTGGATGTTTCACACAGCGGGACACAACATCGGCGATGACATTGACGCTTCCCTTGATAGGCTTTATCTGGTATTCATAGGGTTGGAGAGCCAGAGAGGCACGGGCAGCTCTTTCGTTCTTGAAGCGTGCTGTTTTCAAATACGATAAGGCTCTCTGGTCAGTCTTCAGTGTAAAACTTGCTCCCAGCAAGTATCGCTGTAGTTTGGAAAAGCAAAATACCACCGCCAACAGCTGCCTTTCAATAATGGGGTACCTCTGCTCCGTAGGCGTTAGCTTTCTACTGACATAGAGTGTGGGATGCAGACAGCCATTCCATTCCTGCAACAACGAACCTCCAATCAATGATTTTGAGGCGTCGACTCTGAGGGTAAAATGTTTCGAAGGATCAGGCAATCTCAAGATAGGCATTTTTGAAAACATTTTCTTAAGCACATTTAAAGCAACATAACAATCATGGCTGCATATAACTCTATTGGGCGCATTTTTTTCACAAGGGACGATAAAACAGATGTAATTTCAGAAAAATTAGGGATAAATTTACGATAAAAATTGAGTAGACCTAGAATACTTCTAACCCGTTTTCTTGTCTTAGGCACATCAAGGTTTAGAATTCTAGAGATAGTAGTATCGTCAGTTTTCAAGAAACCTCCTCCTACCTTATAACCTAAGAATAAAATCTCCTGAAATTCAACTTTAGTTTTAGATGGACGTGCAGTTAAATTATGGAGACGTAAAGTGTGAAGTAAGGACTGAATACCTTTTAAATGTTCATCCCATGATTGATGAAACAGACAAATGTCATCTATATAGGTAATAAGATCTTCTCTATCGGAGAAGAGTCTTCGCATCATGCGAACGGAGGTCGCAGGCGCGTTAACTAAGCCAAAAGACATATAATTGAATTCAAATAGACCTAATGGCGTAGCAAAGGCAGTATAAGGCTTGGATTTCTCCGTTAATGGCACTTGCCAATAGCCTTTAGAAAGATCAAATTTAGGAAAGAATGTAGCCGAAGCTAACCTGTCTAATAAAGACTCTAACACTGGGAGTGGTTCAGCGTCATTTATGGTCACAGAATTTAAACGTCTGAAATCTATGCATATGCGTATAGATTTATCTTTTTTCCGAATCAAGACCATCGGAAAACTGTAAGGGGAATGAGATGGAGAAATGACATTTAATTTCACCATCTCTTCTAATTCCTCATTCACTTGAGTCTGCAAGTGTATAGGTATAGGATAGGGTTTCAACTTAATAGGTTGAAAGTCAGTAAGAACGATATCATGTTCGATGATATCGGTATGTCCTTGCACATCAGTAACGACATCGGCAAAAGACAGTAACAATTGAGTAGCTTGTTCTTTCTGAACAGAAGACAGCGTTGGAGATATGGATACATCTTTCCAACTTTCAGTAGCTAAAAAGTGAATACTAGGTAACACTAAGAGTGACTCATTTCCATTAGTCAAATCAGAATTTTCTTCTTGTATCACCGCCAAAGAAGAGTGACGAGTGACAGAATCATCAAGAGCTTCAAAGACTGGTCTAAGATATGGTGGACGTGCATGAAACTGCTGTAACATATTGATATGAAAAGTCTTTTCTTTTCCATCTACTGAAACAATATAATCAACATCGGACAGTTTCTCCACAATCCTGTAAGGTCCTCTCCATGACACCACCAGTTTGTTTTCTTTTCTGGGTAATAATACGTATGCTTCATCACCCAGCAAAAGTTGGCGTAATTTGTGATTTTAGTTGACATCATTCAAATGAGCAATGTGAAAATTTTTTTTTTAAAGAATTATCATCTATCTGTCCCTATATAAAGGTTTCCTTATCAATGAGTTCCATTTGACATAAAATATCATCATTAGCATTGACATCATCCATTACCTGTACATCTTCATTTTTTTCCTGTTGATAATGATTTTCATGATCATTATTATTTTTATCTTCTTAATTCTTCTTCTGAAGTAATTTCCTCAGTTATATAGTCAGGTAATATATCAACAACTGGTATGTGTTGATCCATCTCCATGCAAGCCTGAGCGCTAATAGTCACAGCATTTGAACGTAGTAAATGTTGTCTCTTCCATTTTTCAATATCCTCTTTTGTACATTCATGGAAGTAGGTATGTTTCCTAAAATAATCCCTGCAATTGGATTCTCCAAAAGACATACAAGTGTTATTCTCGTAAAGTATGGTGTATCTAAAAACACCTCAACTGTGGGTAATACTCTACAGTTCCTACACACGTGATGCACAATAACTCTAAAATCTGTTAGATGATACATGATGCATCAACTGTAACTCAAGACAATGGTCTTGAAAATAGGCACTGTTATTACACCTGACGACCCTGTGTGCATCACTCTGTGAATAAAAATAAACAAGAGCCTCCCTAACATTATGCTTGTTAATAGGTAAAAGTCTTACATATTTCACATTTGCAGTGAATTGAAAAAATTCACCCAGTGCCTGCCAAGTGGCATTAGGTGGCAAATTGTGCACTAGAATGGTGCACGGATATGCACCTTTATTCCCCTGATAGTTGAGGTTATTATTCCTTTTTCTTGATGGATTAACCTTATTGTAGGGTACATCATTCTGATTGAACTGAGCATGTGACCTATTTCTATTCATGCCAGTAGGTTTACATTCTGTCTGATAAGACAGCTTCATTGGCATTTCGAAACATTTTTTCACAGATGCATTGGTATTAGTTGGCATAGGACATATTTTTTCATACTCTACATTGTTAGAGGGAAATGCCACCTTATGACTTTCATTAGTAACCTTAGTGTCCTTTTTTACGACATTACCACTACTCTTAAGAGTAGGAAAACTGTTACCATGCAGTTGACATAACCTTTTACAGTGGTCCATATCAAAGTAAATGGACCCAATCTGAACATCATCAGTCAAGTTAGTAATTTCTTGGATATCCTGGTCTGTCCTTTTACGATCTAGGTTCCGCTCTTGTGAAACATTCTTAGCACTGCTGCTAGGCGTGTTAGGCCCAGATGCCACCTCCTTATGTTGAACAAGGAGTACTGTTTTACCTGTGGACAAAAGACGAACAGATACATCATTTGTCATAGTATTTATAGCACTGTTGGCATGTCGCCAAGAGTCACTCTCAGAAGAGGCAGTATTAATGTGAGCAGAACCGCTATTATCATAGTAATGTCGAGGGAAGTTGTACTTGCCTCGCCAAGATCCATTCACTCTTTTATGATGTGATGATTTGATCTTATCACATTTTGTGTTTTTGACACTTCGTCCACTGGCGTTCACAAAGCTAGCGTTTGACAATAGATTTTTGTTTAGTACAACATCGAGTAAACCATCTATTCTCCTTCTAGATTGAGCCAATTCTAAATCTTTCAGTGCAATATCATCATTCTGGCTCTTAATAGTCTTCTCAAAATTCAAAACATTACTCTTATCATCACTAAGTAATACCTTAGAGGTAGTCACCTCATCCTGAGTCAAACTGTGTTTTTGTTGACCCTGAGGACATTTTAATTTTTGAATTCCAGTCTCACGTTGTGAAATTTTACTCTCAAACTCTGCCTCCAACATGGCTCTTTTATTTGTTGCCAATTTCTTTAATCTCCTTACATTTGCCTTTTCCATATCTGGCTGAAGCATAGCAACATGAATTCTTAGACCACGAATTTTAGCAGCCTATGCTTGAATGTTAGCTTCCATGGCCTCTTTTGCTTTATAAAACTTATCTTTAACAGCAGTAAGTTTATCAGAATAATCATCACTTTGTTTATCAATTTCGCTCTGATAAGCTGCAATGTTGTCTTGCAGTGATAGAATCTCAGCGTTCAGAACTTTGTTCTCCCCCAAGACAGTATCCAACGACTCCTTAGATTTCGAAACATTAACTTGTAATGACACAAGAACAGATTTTTCCACCTCTGCTTGAGATTTTAATACTCTTATCTTATCTAGTAAATCGTTAATAAATCTCTCCCTAACATCAATGATACCCAAGAGTTCATTTTCTCTACCACACCAATCTTTTTCCATAAGGAATTCATCACCTCCTTCCATCTCCACCTCCTCTAATTTTTCCATAATAAATTCTTGAAGAGCTGGTCCTTGTAATCCAGACTCCTTTCCTTGTCTCAGAAAATACTCAATAGCAGACATATTTCCCAATTAATTCTTCTTTTTGGAGTTCAACTTGTCTCCTTCTCAGTCTTCAATAAATCCTTTAATGAAATTATGGTTTCTTATTATTGTGATTCTCAGTATATGCACAATATTTAACTTTTATATATATGAATATGTCAGCCAAATATTCAATATTCAATCCACCAATCTCACATCAGTCTATAAATGCAATATTATAGATGTTAGTCAAATATACAATATGGAGCAGAAAAAAATAATAACTACAACAAGCAATGACAAGAAGACAGGGTTAGAGCAACTAAAGAAAATACAAATGTATAAACCAAGGAGTTAATATGACATGTATATAAGAATAAATTATAATAATGCTCTATGACAATAGAACAAGACAAGACGCGTATCACAACACTTATAACATCTATGAACTAAATGATAGTAAGGAAAGAATGGACAATCTTACAAACAATAATGTAACAAACTTAATAAAATATAACAATGACAGGACTTATGATAACCAACAATATGTAAACATGACTTTACAGCTAGAAAGAAATGGATCTGCTAAATTCAGATGAGGCAGTATTGTTATCAAACCAGCAAAATATACTGGCTCCTCAATATGAATCACACAGATACTACCCTACAGAACGCTTAATTTGCTCATTCGACCTAGCTTTCGCGGTATTAAATAAGCAACTTAAGTCCCTCCAGCCTCCCGCTAGTACAAAAACACTGACATAATGAAAACAATAATTTGTGAAATTAAAATCCAGGCCAACAGATATTATCTACAGTCACGCTGTATTTAACGACAAATCTACTTATCTGTTGCCTCAAAAAAATCCTCCTTGAGACTTCTTCAAGCAAGGAATACAGTGCTGTTCCGTAAACTTAGGCTCTGGTTAGGCCTAGGATTAGTTGAAAGTGACATATGACGGACATCGCTGTGGTCCATGTTTCCTGATAAAATTCTTGAAATTGGAAGTAAACAGTTGATTCCTTTGACTTCTATGCAATAGTAAGTCACTCTTGTATGCACGTTAATTTATATTATAGCTGGAAATCCTTTCCATGCTTGAAATATTCAGGCAGACGATCAGTGCCGCCATCTTGAAAAAAATTCTCGACTTCCAATTTTTAGGCTTCTGATTTCTTTAGCTTGGCCCCCAAGAATGATATGGGGAATTAATTTATATATTATTATTTACATCTCTCAGGAACAGTCCACCAGACGTCCTGTACTCTAAGTGCATTAGGCTCAATGCTTGGACACTCTTTATTACAAATCTTGGCCTGCTGAGTTCCCTTCCAGGGTTATCCTCATAGATTCCATTGTATTAGTTATGAAATATTAAATATGGCCAATCATTCAATACTCCCTGGCCCGCATCATAGGTACTCAGTCAATAAGGCCTAACTGCTTTTTACAGTTCACACATTTATTCACATATACTCCATATTGAGTAGGATTCGACATCGAAGCTTTCTAGGCACACATCTCTACTGTCCTGTCAAACTTACGTGCACAAGAATTCCACACACACACTGCATAAACTAAACTGACATTATATAAGTACTGCATGTTTAAGGCAGTGATGACAATATACATCTTGCAGGTGTGGTAAACATATTCCTCAAACGAAGGACATACTCTGAAATCTAGTCCCAACGGACACTCGCCATGCATACTGGTCAAAAGACACAAGCGGAATGTAATGCAGAGACGCCGTCGTGTTCCAGATTAACAAGCTCACGTCTGCCACTATTCTTGAGCAGAAGTCAATACGTCACTTCCGGAAACTCATGACAACCGTCTGTAAACAACAAACCAGGAAGTGATCGTAGACCACCAATGTTATGATATTTAGACATAACAACGCGTAAAGACTTCTTTTGCGCTAAGTTATCTCACAGATTATAACCTGCAATGGATGCATGTTTTAGGAAGGGAGGTGTGTAGTAAAATCTGTGAAATAAGCGCTAAATTCAGTAAGATTTTAGTCTTATGATAATAAATAAACCCGCCCTTAGGTGTCGGACTATTGTCGTCTTCAACGCCAGTAGAGCGCTGCCTTTTGTGCAGTGGGAATGCTAAAAAATGACCCGCCGTAAAATCTAACACGCTTTTTAGTTTCGGTTTCGAGACGTACAATTAACATTTTAACATCTTGCCCGATCTGCTGCACGAAACTGAGAAAAACTTATAATTAACGATCTGCCAGAAGTGTGACACCAAACTACCACCTGAATTAACGTAATACTTTAACTTTTACACCACTAATTGTAGCAATTCGGACATTTTCTAGTAGTATTGAACGAAACGGCAGTAATAATTAACGCAAATACTACGCGCTGCCGTACATAACCCCTCTTCGCTTGGCACGCAGTACCATACATATATCCACGCTGTGTGACCCGCTAGTAGATATAAACACACAGAAAGTTTTCGATTTCCTCCTAGTGGTACATTTCTGACGTAACCCGAACAAGTTGTTATTTGAGTGAGGGGGGAAAGATGGCCGACTTGAGTAAAATTTATAATGGACGATTGACAGTGACAAAACTGAAAATTTAAACCATAATGAAACTGACCATAAAAATCATATGTTAGTATAGCTTAGTGTCTCCTGACAAATAATATGTTTTTATTTACTCTATAGTCCAACTAACAGCCAAGATATTGACATAAAACCATATAGTCTAGTACAGATTGACAAACGCACAATCGTCCTTGCTTGTTTTTGTGGTAACGTTATTGGGGACGCTAGTTTAAAAAAGAGGCATTGGAGTAATTCAAATCCGATTGGTGGGTATAAGAGTATAGTAGAAAAGGGGGAAGATAGGAAAATGTTAACTAAAACTAAACATCTTTTTGTATTGGCATAACTAAAGCAGACTGGCCAATGGACTAAGAGACACATGTGTGATGGGGCCGAAAAGGAGACGCCCGCCCCCTACCTGTTTCTAGGCAGATTATTTTCGATGTGCGCGAAGCATTCTGGGTTGTGAAAAGTCTGAAGTAGAAGATATGTAATGAGGCCACAATAATGCCTTTAAATTAAGTTGTGGTGTAGAATTGTGTTATATTAAATAGCTGTAGGTTTTATTTGTGTTTTCGCTATTCCTAAGCGATAATCGCGTGTGATATTTAAGTAGCCAAGATTAATACGCCAGTAGCGCGCAGTAAAGTGAGTGATTAGCCTAGTGCCTATAAAAAGAAATAGCGATCGGCAAAAGGCCGATTTGAAGATTCAGCCCACACGAGAGAGCAAACGACGAAGTGACCAGTGTAGGTAGCAGATGGACTAGAGCACGTGAGTTGTAATTCTTAAGCGCAGTTTGTAGAATTTAGCATTCATGTTCTATAAGTCTGAATCAGCACGTGAATTAATTTAAATTAGAATTAGTTTTATATAATTCGGAAATAATATCGATGTGGCTATTTTAATGTTGAGTGATATAGATAGATGTGTTTCCAAAGGAAATGTCTTTTTTTAGGACATTATAATTTAGTCTAGAAATGATAGATGAGTGAAAATAATGTTTGATAGGTTTTATTAGGCACGCAAAGCCTAAATCCAGATGTGAGAATTTAGTATCAAGTATTTCATCCATCAGACCGGGCAAATTTAGTAGGAGAGTGTTTTATACATGAAACTGGACAGAAATGTTATCAGAAACTGCAATGTAGATAAGATTAACAATAGCAAGATTGTAGCCACGTGGCGAGGACTGTATAAAAAGCGGCGAATAACACGCCCCGCGTGGTAAACCTATAATGTTACGCCATGTGACACGTTGTGTATTTAGTTCCAGTTTGGTTTAAGTCGAGAATAATTATATTTTATTTTTCTAATGTAAAAGTAATTGAGCGTATTTCACGATGATTGATTATTCTACTGTATATATTTATGGGTTACTTTGAAGTGAGAATGTGTATTTAGATTTCTGGAGAGCGTGCGGTAGGCGTAAGGCACGTTGAGACATGTGTTTCTCTGGTTGCTCCCGGCGGAGCATGGAAACACCAATGTGGCTGGTGTCTATCACAAGCCGACAAGAAGCATTTTTATGCTATTGCAGTAGTTGTTTCGGTAATGATGTGTTTCATGTGATGAGATTCCCAGTCGCACCAGTGGTCATATACGACACGCTTGTTGCCAGACGCACCAGTCGTCACATACGACATGCTTCAGAATGCAGTAACGAATACCGATGTGGATCGGTTACGAGGTAGTAGCTTATTCTCATTACTGAGAGTATTTGTTGTACATACAGTTGAATATTATTTCATGTCCATTTTATGATTATTTAATTATGGTTATGTGAGGAATGGTTATGAGAGCACGTGGGCTCACTTCAAGGTATATATTTCTCTTCTCCGCTCCTGAGGGAGCATGGGGCCAACAGTGTGGTTTGGCTCCATATTAAATATTCATATGCTAGGGCAGTAGTGTTTCGGTAGCAATCTGTGTTACATGGTGAGATTGCCAGCCCCACGCACAACACCTTACTAGTCTCATTGGACGACATGCATGAGTGTGTGTGTGTGTGTGATTGCTGAGTGTGTGCTCTTGCAGTAGTGGTTTCCGTAGCACCCTGTGTTACATGGTGAGATTGCCAGCCCCACGCACAACACCTTACTAGTCGCATTGGATGACACACATGAGTGTGTGTGTGTGTGTAATAGTTGAGTGTGTCAGGTGGCGGCGTAGGACAGTTTGACAGGTGAGAGCGTGGTGCTTCTCATTCAGTATTATATTATGATTTTAACTATGCTGTGCTTTGTTTGCTTCTTCAGATTAGCATCGGGCACTATTGGGTGTTCTGTTTTGTTTAGTTTTGTTTTGTTATGTTCGCTAGTTTATTTGTTTAATGTTTGCTTTGTCACTGAATGGGCTGTAAAAATAAATATAGCCCCTGCCTCTAGAATCAAGAGTTTTATTGTTGTTCGGGTCGGTGCGAGTGTAGCAAGAGAGTGATCACACATCACAATATAATCATCATCATCATCTCGCCCACCCTACCACAATTGGCGTCGTCGGCAGGATAAGGCAGACAGTGACACCGAGCAAACAGCGAACGAACAAATATAGTAAACACCCAGCAGTGCGGTCCGGCAGCAAGATGGCCGCGAGGAGCACACGTGCTACGAGCAAAGGGGAGCATGAGGATGCAGATCCAACACAAGTGGTCGGGGCATCAGTGGTGCCAACTGAAGGATCAGTAGCAGGTCCACTGCCCCAGCCAGGACACGGGCAGTACATGTTGGTGTCAACCCACAAGAAAGTGAGAACTTTTGGAGAACGCACAGGACCAAACGCGGAGGACTATGCAAGGGAGGTTAGAGCTGCGTGGAGGTCCGGCTACATGAGTTAGGAGGATCAAACCGATGTGATACTCGACAGTGTGACCCCAGTTGTCCGCAGGTAGCTGCGGATACAAGTAAGAGACAATGACCCGGAGGCAATGCTTCAGGCCATACTCAGGGTGTATGGAGAATCGAGGAGCACCCAAGAACTAATGGCGCTATTCTATTCAGCGTACCAAGGGCCACGGGAATCGGTGCATGAGTTTGCCTATAGGCTGCATGAGATATTTGAGCAGGCAGCAGGGGCGCAGGAGAAAGCCAGTGGTGTCAAGCTTGACGAAACAGTGCTAAGGGACCAGTTTGTTGCCAGTCTAAGGGACGACTTGACGCGGAGAATGATGGAGGACAGGGTCCGGCACGACCCTGCAGTATCATTTGTGTCCATAAGAGATGATGCTCTGAGATGGACTGGGAGTGGTCAAACAGCAAGAGCTGGGATAGCCACAGTCACAGCATCCGACGAAGAAATGGCACCCTGGTCACATGAAGGAAACGCCCTAGTGGAGCAACTCAGAGCAGAGGTCGCACAGCTGAAGCGCCAGATGGCTGAAATGCAAGACAGGCAGAGAAGGCCGGCGAGGGCCATCCGATGCTTTCGGTGCAAAAATTTAGGGCACGTCCAGAGGGAATGCCCACAACAGGCACTAAACTAGACCCCTCTGTGGCTGGGAGTCAGGCTGTGGAAGGGGAGCTTTGTGACTCGAATAGAAAGAGTACAGGTAGAGGGGGCAGACAATCACAGGTTGGCATGAGGAAGAATGTAAATGAAAGGGAAAGGCCTGTTCCTCCAAATAACAGGGAGACTGAGATGTTGGTGCGACAAGTGGGGGTCATTAACAGGAGGACCATCTCTAGACGCCACGGGAACAGCCGCAGGTACAGAAGCAGAAAGAAACGTCATTTGTGGAATGGCAGCCAGAGAATCAGGTGCTATAACTGCGCTGGTTTTGGGAATCATATAGCTGCCAGGTGTCCATGTGGTCCTCTACCTAGAAGATGTTTCCAATGCAAGTCAGCACAACATTTAGTGGCGAGCTGTCCGTTTGGTAACTCTGCGGCTAGGGCATCACACAAAGTGGAGCGCAGGCAGAAGGACCGCCACTCAGAAGGAAGGTTAGAGATTCAACCATCGCAGGAAATGTCGACCAGCAGCGGACCAAATCCCCAGGAGCTTGAAGAAAGAAACGTGAAGGGAGAGCACCATGAAAACCGGATCAAAATGGTAGGAGGTCGGCCTGAAGGAGTAGTGCTGATGGAAGGGAAAGAGGTAAATTGTGTGTTTGACACAGGTTCACAGGTGTCTACCATCACAGAGCAATGTTTCAGGGAGATGTTTGGAGGGCTCCCCTTGGATGAGGGTAGATGGGTGCGCCTGACAGCAGCAAATGGTGCCACCATTTCATATATTGGTCACTTAGTGGTGGACATACAAGTTGGGTGCACAGTAGTTAAAAACTGTGGGGTTTATGTTGTCAAGGAAGTACAAGGACCTAGAAACCAGAAGAAAACACCAGGGATTATAGGTACTAATGTCCTTGTGGAAATCCCAAACATACAGAACATACTAAAATGGAACCCTCCAAGGGATCAGGAGATGACGCAGAAATCAGACTCTATAAAAGTATGGGTAGCTGGGAGAAAGCAAACCCACATACCTGCTCGATCGATCAGGGCCATAACAGTCAAATGCAGGGGAAGAGGCCAGTCAGAAAGTACTTTTCTCTTTGAGCCAAACAGAGACTTAGAACACAGAGGGCTGATTATGAGTCATACATTGACTGTTCTTAGAAGTGGGTCTTGTGATATTCAGGCCATAAATTTGGGAGATGAGGACTTGTTTTTAGCTCCCGGGACACAAGTAGGAATACTGACAGAAGCTGGGGTGGACTATAGCACATATTTCAGAGTTGTAGGAGCTCAAGAGGTAGAAATGTCAGCAAGTCCACCATACACGAATCCAGAGCAAGAGATGTGCCCAATTGACCTGACCGGGTTTGAGGGCAGTGAGACTGAAGAGCAGGAAGTAAGAGCATTGTTGAGACGCTATGCCGATCTTTTTGCCACAGATGAGACAGATGTAGGGTACACGGACAGGGTAAAGCACATCATCCCATTAACAGATGACACCCCAGTTAAGCAGCCTTACAGGAGAATACCTCCTGCTTTCTATAGAGAGGTACAGGATCACCTGCAAGGATTGCTTGACAAACAAATAATCAAGGAGAGTTGCAGTCCTTGGGCCTCCCCAATAGTTTTGGTCCGGAAGAAAGATGGTCGGCTTAGACTCTGCGTAGACTTCAGGGCACTCAACAGCAAGACGAAGAGGGATGCATACCCTCTACCCCGAGTAGATGAGTACCTGGATGCGTTAGAAGGAGCAAAGATATTCTCATCGCTTGATCTGGCAAGTGGTTACTATCAAGTAGCAATGGATGAGAAAGACCAAGAGAAAACCGCCTTCACTACCCCTTTTGGACTTTATGAATACACCAGGATGCCTATGGGCTTAGCCAACTCGGCCAGCACCTTTCAACGATTAATGCAGAGCAGTATGCATGATTTAGTGTTCCAGCTGATACTAGTATACCTTGATGACATTTTGGTGTACTCTGCTGACTTCACTAATCATTTGAGCCGACTGGAGAAAGTATTCTCTAAGCTACGCCAGCTAGGGCTGAAGTTGAATGGAGGAAAGTGTAAGCTGTTTAGGACGACGATTGAATTCTTGGGGCATACTATATCGGCAGACGGAATAGGAGCTATGGAAGACAAGGTGAAGGCTGTTCAAGAGGCCCCTGTACCACGTTCCCAGACTGAGTTACGGTCATTCCTGGGATTGGCCAGTTACTACCGCAGATTTGTGCCGGGCTTTGCAAAGATAGCCAAACCGCTACATGATTTAGTAGCTGCGCTCAATCAAGGCATGCAGACTAAAAGACGAAGTAAGTCACCCATAGGAGAGTTGTGGACAGAAGAGTGTGCTGTAGCCTTTGAGACACTGAAAAAGGCACTAACCTCCACACCGCTACTAGGGTTCCCTAACTTCTCGCTACCATTTATCCTGGAGGTAGATGCATCATTTGAAGGATTGGGAGCAATTCTCTCGCAAGTACAAGATGGAACAAAGAAAGTCTTAGCATATGCAAGTCGCACACTTCGACCCTCTGAAAGAAACTCAAAAAGCAGTATGAGACTGGAACTGCTAGGTCTTAAGTGGGCCATGACTGAGAAGTTCAGAGGTTACCTGCTAGGATCACAAGTAGAGGTATTTACAGACAATAGGGGTCTGGCCTTCTGGGAGAAAGCTAAACTGGGAGCTATAGAGCAGAGATGGATGGCCCAGATGGCGATGTTTAACTACACAATCCGACATCGGGCAGCAAGAGCCAATGGAAATGCAGATTATTTGTCCCGTTTTCCTATTGAAACCGCAGGCGAGGAACTGGAGGATGACGCAGATGTTGCAATAAGTGGCATAACAGCTGAGGTTATCGGAGAGTTTACCCAGATACCATATGAGATAGGGTTGATGACAGCAACAAGCCAGAAAGATATCAGTGAAAGGGTACCGGCCGAATCAACCACAGCACCAGCAACCACTCAAGCATTTCCCACCTATTCGCGTGAGGAATTGATAAATCTCCAGGGAGCGGATGATGTGGTAGCGATGGTTAGGAAGATGGTAAAGGATGGCACCAGACCTGCAGGAAAAGATGCTCGAAAAATCCCCTTGGCTGCAAGGAAACTACTTAATCAGAGTAACCGGCTCGAAGTGACAGATGGGTTGTTATACCGGACAGTGAAGGGATCAGATGGATCCAGCATAAAACAACTGGTAATACCCGAGTCCATGAAACCACGGATACTAGACTCTGCTCACAGGGTGGGCCATCAGGGAAGAGAGCGCATGCTGCAGTTGCTGAGAAGTAGGTGCTTCTGGGTAGGCATCACAGCTGATGTTGACGTCTTTTGTCGCAGATGCAACCGATGTAACGTTGCCAAGGCACCTCAACTGAAGTTTCATGGGCCATCGGGAAACTTGATTGCCTCCAGACCACTTGAGGTGGTAGCAATGGACTTCACCCTGCTAGAGCGGGATTCCAAAGGGTTCGAGAATGTATTAGTGCTGATAGATGTGTTCAGCAAGTACACCATTGCTATACCAACAAGAGACCAAAAAGCAACAACAGTCACCAAGGCCCTGGTGGAAAAGTGGTTCCAGTATCTCGGAGCTCCTCAGAGGATACACTCTGATCAAGGCCGGAACTTCGAGTCAGCGATAGTCGCAGAGCTGTGCAAGGTATATGGAGTCCACAAGAGCCGCACTACAGCTTACAATCCTAAAGGCAACGGGCAGTGCGAGCGCTTCAACAAGACGTTGCATGATCTGCTGAGACCCATGACAGCCGACCAGAAGCGAAGGTGGTCTGAGCATCTAGCGGAGGTGGTTATGGTCTACAACTCTACCCCCCACTCTTCGACAGGGTACTCACCATACTACCTCCTCTTCGGCAGAGAACCGAGGCTTCCTCTAGACTTCATGATAGGCACGCGCCCAGATGAAGAGCCGGAGACAACTGACGAGTGGCTGCAAGGTCACCTAGAGAGGTTGCACATAGCCCACCAAAAAGCTGCAGAGAGAATGCAGAAAATGGCCGCTGACAGGAGGGAGAGAAGTAATCAGCTTCCAGGCCCCACAGCATTGCGAGTGGGTGAATGAGTGCGGAAAAGAGTGAACTACACTGACAGGGCCAAAATACAAGACGTGTGGTCCAACGACCAATTCATTGTATCGCCAATTCCAGAAGCAAGCTGTGGTCCTTATGTGATAAGGCCAGCAAGCAACGAAGATCTGAAGATGAGGGTTGCGGCGCACGAACTAAGACGAAGTGAGGACAAAGATGATTCTCCGAATCTGGTAGATGCTACACTAGGCCTACCTGAGGCACCAGCTTCGCCAGATGAGACAGATCCTGGGGAGGACGTGCATGGTCTAATGCCCGAACCAGGCTGGTATGCCCTGCAGCCAATAGAGGGTCCTGCCCCGAGACGATCTGAGAGGTTACAACTGAAGCGCCAGAGGGAGTGATGTTGTCGGGACGACAACAAAATCAGGAGGGAGATGTGTGATGGGGCCGAAAAGGAGACGCCCGCCCCCTACCTGTTTCTAGGCAGATTATTTTCGATGTGCGCGAAGCATTCTGGGTTGTGAAAAGTCTGAAGTAGAAGATATGTAATGAGGCCACAATAATGCCTTTAAATTAAGTTGTGGTGTAGAATTGTGTTATATTAAATAGCTGTAGGTTTTATTTGTGTTTTCGCTATTCCTAAGCGATAATCGCGTGTGATATTTAAGTAGCCAAGATTAATACGCCAGTAGCGCGCAGTAAAGTGAGTGATTAGCCTAGTGCCTATAAAAAGAAATAGCGATCGGCAAAAGGCCGATTTGAAGATTCAGCCCACACGAGAGAGCAAACGACGAAGTGACCAGTGTAGGTAGCAGATGGACTAGAGCACGTGAGTTGTAATTCTTAAGCGCAGTTTGTAGAATTTAGCATTCATGTTCTATAAGTCTGAATCAGCACGTGAATTAATTTAAATTAGAATTAGTTTTATATAATTCGGAAATAATATCAATGTGGCTATTTTAATGTTGAGTGATATAGATAGATGTGTTTCCAAAGGAAATGTCTTTTTAGGACATTATAATTTAGTCTAGAAATGATAGATGAGTGAAAATAATGTTTGATAGGTTTTATTAGGCACGCAAAGCCTAAATCCAGATGTGAGAATTTAGTATCAAGTATTTCATCCATCAGACCGGGCAAATTTAGTAGGAGAGTGTTTTATACATGAAACTGGACAGAAATGTTATCAGAAACTGCAATGTAGATAAGATTAACAATAGCAAGATTGTAGCCACGTGGCGAGGACTGTATAAAAAGCGGCGAATAACACGCCCCGCGTGGTAAACCTATAATGTTACGCCATGTGACACGTTGTGTATTTAGTTCCAGTTTGGTTTAAGTCGAGAATAATTATATTTTATTTTTCTAATGTAAAAGTAATTGAGCGTATTTCACGATGATTGATTATTCTACTGTATATATTTATGGGTTACTTTGAAGTGAGAATATGTATTTAGATTTCTGGAGAGCGCGAGGCCTCTCATTTGTTGAGACATGTGTTTCTCTGGTTGCTCCCGGTGGAGCATGGAAACACCAATGTGGCTGGTGTCTATCACAAGCCGACAAGAAGCATTTTTTATGCTGTTGCAGTGGTTGTTTCGGTAACGATGTGTTTCATGTGATGAGATTCCCAGTCGCACCAGTGGTCATATACGACACGCTTGTTGCCAGGCGCACCAGTCGTCACATACGACATGCTTCAGAATGCAGTAACGAATACCGATGTGGATCGGTTACGAGGTAGTAGCTTATTCTCATTACTGAGAGTATTTGTTGTACATACAGTTGAATATTATTTCATGTCCATTTTATGATTATTTAATTATGGTTATGTGAGGAATGGTTATGAGAGCACGTGGGCTCACTTCAAGGTATATATTTCTCTTCTCCGCTCCTGAGGGAGCATGGGGCCAACAGTGTGGTTTGCCTCCATATTAAATATTCATATGCTAGGGCAGTAGTGTTTCGGTAGCAATCTGTGTTACATGGTGAGATTGCCAGCCCCACGCACAACACCTTACTAGTCTCATTGGACGACATGCATGAGTGTGTGTGTGTGTGATAGCTGAGTGTGTGCTCTTGCAGTAGTGGTTTCCGTAGCACCCTGTGTTACATGGTGAGATTGCCAGCCCCACGCACAACACCTTACTAGTCGCATTGGATGACACACATGAGTGTGTGTGTGTGTGTGTGATAGTTGAGTGTGTCAGGTGGCGGCGTAGGACAGTTTGACAGGTGAGAGCGTGGTGCTTCTCATTCAGTATTATATTATGATTTTAACTATGCTGTGCTTTGTTTGCTTCTTCAGATTAGCATCGGGCACTGTTGGGTGTTCTGTTTTGTTTAGTTTTGTTTTGTTATGTTCGCTAGTTTATTTGTTTAATGTTTGCTTTGTCACTGAATGGGCTGTAAAAATAAATATAGCCCCTGCCTCTAGAATCAAGAGTTTTATTGTTGTTCGGGTCGGTGCGAGTGTAGCAAGAGAGTGATCACACATCACAATATAATCATCATCATCATCTCGCCCACCCTACCACACATAGTTAGTTTGGAATTTTGTTTTTGTATTTCAAAACTAAATTCAAAATTTGGTAGTCGCCTGATTTCATTGGCCAGTTCTAATAGATATTGGCCAAGGCTTAGAGGTCTCGTGGCCATTTGATAAGAAAATTTTGTAGCAACAAGTACGCTGAGATCAGATATGAAAAATTATAAAATAAATAATACTAAATTCGCAGTCTGGGCAGGGCAGAGAAAAAGGAGGCCATATTTCTGCCAGTCAACGTTACTTGTGTCATATTTCCTTGAATTTGTGGTAAGAATGCTTTATGTATTAATATGCTTGATTAAAACTGCAAAAGTTAGATACTGCTATTGGGAAAAGTGAAGGACATGCCGGGAGCAAACATTATTGAGTCCTCACATTGAACTGTATTTGATTGTTGCATATTGTTATGATTTTGTTTTAATATTATTTTATCATAAGATGTTAGTAAGCCTCTGTGTTCCATGAAAACTCTTCAACATGCCTAGAGCGTTTATAATTAAGAAAAGAAAAGAAAAGCATAGAAAAGGAGATGTGGTTACTCCACGTTATTGTATTGAAGAAAACTATGTAAAAGTGCAGTGGCGTATCTGCCATAGGGACCTGAGGTGTGGTCACAAAAAGGTGTGAGTCATATAAATTAGGGGCTGGTGCACTTGTATGCACACGAGGCTGACCCCATACCATCATGTGTACAATAGGGATAAGCAATTGTGATCCGATATGAAAAGGTCAGGGTGTCTTTTAGTGCAGGGTTTTATTTCCTGTTACCAGCCGGTGACAGGAAACCTGATGAGTGAGTTGAAAGACAGAAAGTCTTTATAAAAATTATTGCTGTCAGCAGATAGCAAGAAGAAGCTTGTGTGTGCTGATATATATCCTACCGCGCCATACTGACTTATCTTCATACCAACAATCCCAGGTGATGTGTTAACATCTGGGACTTATGACACTTCATTGAAAGAAAATTGTTATTCCCAATCATAAACAGAAATTTATGGGGCGTGATGAAACAGCAGCCCCTCATAACAAATGACTGACCCTAAAATATATATTAACGTTTAGTCTGTGAATACACCAACAGGAACCAGATAGTAACATTATACTTATCGGACAAAGAGTCCAAACATTTTAGTTAAACTGTGTATGTAAGATATATTTTCCTCATTTTTAAAGAACTGTCCAAAAGAGATGGCAGGACAGGCAGATTAAATTGTACAAAGAAAAGAATTCTTCTTCTTTCTTCCTTCCTCGTTCGCCCTGAAAAGGACGGTGATTGCGTTGTGTCTGTTTACGCCTAAGCTGTGATATCTGCACCTTTGGGTCGACACATCCGACTTCAGCACGGCATTTTTTGGGACCGGGTTTGCCTTCCCTCTGCGATCCGTACTCGCTCAGCCAGACTGCACTGCTGCAGACTGTTTCCAGGACCACCACGTGGAGGTGGAGTTCGGTCTTGACCAGCTCTAGAAAAGAATTCAATTTTAAAGAAAACTTTAACCACAGTCTTATTCATTTACTTATAGTGAGTTAAAGTGAATTGTGTTGATATACCACCATTGTCATTTCACCCCTAGACACTAGTCACATCAGACACCAGCCACTAGAATTAAAATATAGACCGTGTGAGATCTAGGGAGGTAGCGTTAGGCTTCCTGAAAATACATTATCATCATCATCTTTATATAGTCAGGGGCCTACATTTGCTTGACCTCACACGGTTAACACAGACACAACTTTCTTTCCTTTTAGGTATAACATCTTAACCTCCCCAACAAATTACACTTGCTACAGTTGTTAACCGATTTTTGTGTGGGAACTGATTTGTGCACATTTTGTTGGAGTGTCCATATCATTTATTAGGTAATCTCTTTGTATCTAACTGATCCACGATGTTGTTTTACAAACATCCCTTCTCGTTTCTCCTCCTGTCTTTTAGCGTGACATTTGTACTTTGTCTCATATTTCTTGTCTTGCTGGATTCGATCTTACCCTTGATTAAATGGTTAGCCAGATAGGCTTTTCGTTATACCTAAAGCGTATGGCGCGACCAGGTGATATATGCCGCATTTGAGCGGAAAATTATAGAATATCTGGCGTTAAGCCTGTTTAAAATTATTTCATTACATCCGGCACATACGTGTGAACGTTTGTGAGCGAAAACAAAATTATAAAGTTACAATTGTGTGCTTTATATCCGTTGCTAGAGTGACTTCGGATCTAGCCGAAGGCCGCGTGGTATGCCCGCTTCACAAGATTCCGAAATTGAACAAAAAATTAGAAATAAGTGGACATAGAGTGTTCATATCATGTAAACACTTCCTGTGGACATCGAATTTTGAACTGCTAGCGAAATATTTATATTGGTGCTTTGTTTTTGCATACTTCTATCAATTAATGACGTCATATAGTTATTTGTTTACATGTAGTGTAGTCACTTATATAACAACACTCATAAACTATTAACGAATCAACCTCAATATATAATTTCGAAATGAATTTTAGCGATGTCGGTAGCGATAATAACATATTTTCGATTCCGATAAGGACGTTGAACAAATGTGATATTTTTAAATAATAAATTAAATAATTTGCATGGGACACGAATGTGTAAGTGAGATTCCAGTTCAGCAATATTTGACACCACAAACAATATTATATAAATTACAATTTTCATTTGTTTTTTATCAAATTTCTTGAACTAGTTGTCAACTGGATATACGTTTCAATTCTTGGTGTTTTACTACCAAGGAATTATGTACAGCTGTCGTGATTTTTTAGATAGATAGGTCAGAAGATATTTATGGTCCCGTCTGAGCAGAGGTGATAGTGGTAAATATGTGAGAATAAAGGTGTAAGAAATAGATTTTCACGAGGGGATAGTGTAAGAGGAAGATCTGTCTCTTTAGTGAGTAGTTCCTCTAGTCCAGCCTATCTATACGATTATATTTTAATATCAGACGACCGTTCTCTTCCTGTATGAAATATCTTCTTCTTCTTCTTCCTCGTTCGCCCTGAAAAGGACGGTGGTTGCGTTGTGTATGTTTGCGCCTAAGCTGTGATATCTGCACCTTTCGGTCGACACATCCGACTTCTGCACGGCATTTTTTAGGGACCGGGTTTGCCTTCCCATTTCGATCCGTACTCGCTCAGCCAGACTGCACTGCTGCAGACTGTTTCCAGGACCACCACGTGGAGGTGGAGTACGGTCTTGATCAGCTCTGGTTCGCTGATCCTGATGCAAGCAGTCAAGCTATGGGTCGCTGACTGCATTCACTATTGCTGCATCTTGGGGTCCCGTATGAAATATAAGTTACACTACACACCCACACACACACACACACACACACAATTATGTGACAACAAGATAAAAAAAACGTGAAAAACTATGGATAATTGGGTTTGGGTCTGACCGACACTGTAAATTAAGGTTTTGTTTAGTTTATTATCACTTAAACTTTACAACATCAAATATATAAAATCAATATATTCATGTTTACAGACAGGAAAATAACCCAATAAGTGCCCTCTCCCTTGTTGAGAAAAACAAATCCCCCAAAAAAAGAAGTTAATAACCCAAAAGGTCAAAGATTAACACTAGGTTATAGAATAGACAGTAAAGAAAAAGAACAAAGTCCCTACTTAAGCTACCAAGTTAAGAACTCAGGTTAGCGAAATAAAAAAAAATAGTATAGTTAGTACAATGATTGTAACAAAAGAAACTATTTACTCTCTCTCTCTCTCTCTCTCTCTCTCTCTCTCTCACTGTGTCATATGTGGCCACAAACACGCTTGCTTACCTAATACTGGTGCAGTTATCCCTTGGAAAATCATTATAGTCTGAACATATATTTTTAGTTCAGTTGCCAAATCCGGCCCCAGACCAGCCTTGGTATCTAGTAATAATTACAAGGTGGTCGCCAAAGTTGGTGGTTTTAAGTTTTCCTGGATAAATCATGTGTCACCGCATATAGTTACTGATGCACGACTTTCTCGGGACGTTCACAGTTACAAAAATAAAAGGAAGAAAAGTAGTTCCTATATTTTCTAGCCTCTGGTTGCTCAGACAGAAAAAATGTTACGATATGAAAAAAACTGGTAATCGATGGTTAATCCTATCGGCTGACTTTATGATGAGTGCCGATTTTGAAACAGCACAACTGTCTGAATACATCCAGGGATGTGTCTGTCAAAGGTCAGGAATATATGTTCTTTCGTGTGCCCAGTGGGCTGGAAAATTTTGGTAGAATAATTCTGGGAAAGGTACCGTCCAGTTACATTTAATCTTATTGTTTATATTTGGTCTCTCTCTGAATGCATAAAGGGGACCGAACAGGTCCAAAAATCGAAGACGCGATAATAATAAGAATCGTACTGGTGATGTTAGACCGCCGGCAGCTGGTTTTTTATTGAGTGCTAGATAAAGAAGAAAAGAACATTTAAAAAAAACTGCTATTATCCTGTCCGTAAGCTTTCCGATATGGCATGTCGGGAAAGAAGGGTATGTGCCCTCCCCCTTATTGCCTGCGAGAAGTTGAACAGCGCACAAATTCCTTTATTCAATTTATCTATACGCGCACTTTAACAAAATCTGCCTGTTACTACTAGCTATTTGTCAGCGTCTGTTGTTTTGTCACCTCAAAATTACTCTAGTCACTATTTTAATTTCACACAATGAAATATAATGTGAATTCTATTTGGTCATTGATCCGTCACACTTAATAATCTCAGTCCAGCTAAGCCGTATCTTCTTGTGTAAGAAAAATGGGATATTTGAAATTACATTACTCTGAACGACTGGCAAGAAATATCTATGCGTTAGGTTATTTCACTGGTTTTAAACGTTAGGGAATTATATTTAATAAAATGGTAAACCTAACACATTTTTAACACTAAGCACAATTTCTATTACCACAAATCAGAAATTAAAACCCCACGGGACAATTTAACACATTCAGCGAAGAAATGGTTTTAGTCCTACGATGCTTGGAGCCGCGGTAGGATAGCGGTTAGTGCACTGGCTTCCTAGCGCTGTGGTCTATGGTTCGATCACCAGATGAGGTGGGAATTTTTTAGGCCACAAACGGCTCCTGGGTCGACCAAGCCCCAAATGGGTACCACAGCAACTCTGGGAAGGTTAAGGCGGCCGGCGTGATGCCGACCCTATCACCCCTAGTGTGCCGATGGTCAAAATAATATGGGCCTAACACCATATTCCCAATATGCCTCAATGGGCGTGTAACGGGTTCCTTTACCTTTACCTACGATGCTTAGATTATCCAAGAAATTTCTGAGCGACTCTAATACTGAGTTTAAAAGAGCGCTGTTTATATACAGATTTGAGTGTTATTATCGCGAGAATGTGAATTTTCACACTTCTCGTGAATAGCAAAAATTCAGGAAACTATTCCCCCCCCCCCCTCCCCCCGATCAAAATTCCTCGGTCACTCTTTTAGCCGTAGCAAATCGACAACAAAGGTTTACTCGTGTTCCCGTTTTCCTCCCGAGATTTTCTGTTCGCTTCTGATATCAAACGATTATCTCATTGTATGTCTGACATCAAACAGTTACGCCGAGAAAATTTCTGCCCGCGTTTCCCCTTCAAATAAACCGCTTATCTCCCACGTGCTTCTGTCTGTCAACATTGGTGATGGAAAAATCAGCTCGCGTGAGAATTCAAGTAAGCGAATCATCGCTCGCCGACTGTTATCTGGCGTGTCGCGGACTAACTAATATGTCTGTTTGTAAACACTCATTAGCGCCTGTAAGACATAAAATAGGCGTGGCTGAAACGTGAGTCTACAGACAGCGAATTGCGTGATTTCGCCTTCGCAAAACATAAACGCTAACTAAAGGAGCAAAGGTGGTCGGATTCCTGAGGTTATATTTACATTTCCACGTCACAACAGCTGAAATATTTACGTGTACGTGCAAAATGTTTATTTATTTTATATATTTATTTATTTTTTTACTGCACTTCACAAGATATAACAAACAATCATAACATCACATAAGAACTCAACAGTATTTCACAACATTCTGCAGCCAATTTCCTAAAGTTTGATGCATAATACATATATCTACTAAATTAATATATGTGTCTACTGCCTGTTTTTAAAACATCACTTGTGGAAAAAAATGTCTGCATATTGAGTCCTGGGTAAAACCAAAAAAAAAAAAAAAAACCGAAAAAATGCCTGGGTTAGAATGAGTTAGACTGGTGATAGTATGTATTATGCTTTTTGCTGTCTTAATGTAGACACAAATTGATCGTTTCTCTGTAAACACAACTGACCCATAATATTGTCATATGAAATTTATATTGTCTTCTTTTCTCTATCTGTGTGTTGTAGTGACATCTGCACCTTGTTTTGATCTTCCTGTACGTTATTTTAGACGAGATTGATAACGACAGGCACATTTTAGGTAATTTATAACATCCGAACGTTAGCTTCTTATGTCGTAGGGAAGTACGCAATGCCAACAGAGCAGACACATACATGTTGTAGATTTGTGATAGGTGAATTAAGACTTAGGTTTGGTCCCTTCTGAATAGCTATAGAAACAGGTGATAGTTCAGTGAGATATAAGTAGAACTAGATTTCACGAGTGAGATAGAGGAAATATATTAGAGTCGGTCTCTGACCCTCGAGATGACTTCTCTCAGTCAGCCTATCATCTACAACAGATTAAGATTTTTCAGACCGTCTAGGATAATATATATTAATATATATACCCTTCACATACACACACACATAAGTGACTACAATAGACTCACAGACGTGAAACTATGACAATGGAAATATAGATAATTTGGAACGAGCTGACCGACACACTGATTAAGTTTAAGTGAATTTTAATTATCAGAAGAAAATTCCATCACAACACATAAAAATTACATCAAGCATATACAAATAGTCATAAAGTCAATGAATTGCTACAAGAATGATAGACCCATTGATATGATCTTTTCCCTCGATGTATAGCCCACAGTCCTGTTAGAAGAAAAGTGATAGCCCCATAGAGTCAAGGATACATATGCTATAGTCTAAGATTTCCCTTTAAAGGTATGAACAGACTTTGCTACTCTAATCTATCCTAAGGAAAATATTGTTAGCAACAAAAAAACTTGCATAAAGAAAATTAAGACAGCAAAATGGGTGCCAAAAATACAACAATAAAGGAATCACTCAGTCCTGCATTAATTCTATTCAGTCAGCCGTGATCACTAGCTTGCATTCGTACTTACAGCTTTGGTAGCAACGTCTGGAAAAACAATTTTTAGGACATGCACATACAGAATCTCCAGTGGTAGTCTTGGCCAAGGGAACCCCAGCTCCACAAAGATAGGTTGAATTCACTACTTCAGGGAACGGTTCCTTGGTTATTCTTATTTTAGGATATCTGTTTCTGTCACATTAAAATTGTCCAGGCACGAACGTTAACAGCGAGGAAAGTGTCAATAGCTTAGATTTCTAGTAACTAGGAATGTCAGGTCGGTGCCTTCTTGCAGTATAGGAAATTATTTGGTCAAACCACCATTAGTCAAAACTCCGTCGGAATGTTACTGATAGTAATATTTTACTTGCCACAAGGGCTGAAATGTACTTGAGGTTTTTCTCAGGAAGAATTAAATCTGGCTCGATGGGCCCGTTACTTCATTTAATCTTAAAGTTCATGTAATGGGTACTCTGTCGTTCTGGATGCCAGCGCAATGCCAGACAGGTTTTACTTTATACACCCAAGTCTTTAAGAAAAAAAAATGTTTTAGTTCTTCACAGATGTTTCTCAGTACTAAAACCGTTGGTAAAGTTGGGCTACCTCAGTTTGACTGAATAAAGAAAAAAACAACATATAAAATACTTATACATACTATTTACTTCGGTTATAACTTACATCCTAAACTGCAAGCGGAGAGCTTGACTTATCGTTTAAAACTCCCGTGATATAAGTTATATTCATAAAATCAATCATCATGAATTAGAAATACATAGGTATTTCGTCAATACTCAATGATGAATCAGTGCAGTTATAAGTTAGTTAAAAATATTCTCGACTAATTACTAGCAATTTAATTAATTTTATTTATAGCTGCATGAGTTTAAGCTAGAAATTATAATTTTTTTTGCTATCCACTGAAACACGTCAACAAGAGAATATAACAGACTTATAAATTTAATTACTTCTGCACAGAAATCTAACCAGAAAAATGAAATAAGCGGTTATCACTGAATCACTCAACCCTACTAGATATATAATATATTTACCTCCGGACAGAACTACAGGCGATCGCACAAACTTAGAATGATACGCTTATATTTATTGGTAGTCTAGAAGCTCGGCAAATTATCGAGAACAAACTGAGACTTCGCTATACAGCTTATTCTCTTAGCACGAAACGACCTGTCTACTGCAAATGTTGGAGAACTCAATGAAATCAAGGTCAAACTACGGGGTAGATATATGAAACAGACAAAGGATCCCACGCAATTACAAAAACCCGAAATAGCGCCGGTCTCTCTCTCTCCCCCTCTCTCTCTTAACACTTCGCCTTAACTTAGACGCTGGCCATAACTGCCAAAACGCGTCTTCACACCTACTACGACATGTCTCCTTTATGAGCGATGCAGATTGACGCCTTCCACACCTCACGCCGAGTAACTAGCCGAAGAAAAACTCGTGTCAGATGAAAATGTAGACAAATGTCTGCTCTCTATGTCTGACGAGACGAATTCTCACACTATTTCGTTCACATCCAGGGACTGACATCTTACGCAATAAAATGCGTTACTAGTATGAGAAAAGAAACGGCAAAAGTCAGAATGGGAAAGTTATATTTTTCCCCAATCAAACGAATGCGAAATACAAGAACAAGGATAAAAGAGCGATACTAAAGTAGAAGACACGGGTAGCCTAGAGAAAAGATATAGAAATTTATTAATCATATATCTCTGCGACAATACACCATACACCTTTTATACACCTGTCACAAGATGTATTTTGTTGCGTCCTCTTTCCAATCTCACTTTCACTACGGCAGTATCAGTTACATCTTTGTACTGATTTAATTGCGAGTTTTTCGAGTCGCACCCTTTTCTTTCTGTTAGCTACGTAGCGGTGAGTTTATTTGTTCAAACATTGACACACCTTGTTGGTGATAATACATCGCGTTTGCCAGAGTGCGATAAAACTTTGCTAAGATTAGGCCAAGTTGCGCGACATACAAGAGATTAATCGTCTGTGCGACACATTCTGGACAGTCAAGCATGAGATAATCGTTTCCGGTAAACCTTGTTACAAAGACATTACTTTACATGAAAGTAATAATTTGTTACATATTACACAAATTGTCGTGTGAGGTTACCGATATGTCTGTGAGTAAACCTGCCAGGGATCGGATGTTTTCGTACCACATACGGAGGACTTGACCTCTACATTCCGTTTAACATTTTTCCATGTCAGGAAAATTTTAAAATTCCTCCTTCCCCAAGTCCGCATTTTTGAAATCATTTGATCTTTTTCTTAGCTCCATAACAAACAAAGCGGGTGTAGGACAGTGAAGAGAACCTGGCGCTTCAGTCATTCTAATTTACTGTGAGATTCACGCTTGCCAAAGCCCCCAGACTTGCCAGAAGTTAGAATCAGGATTCCGGATACCTGTTATTGGAGTATTCATAAGAACTTACAAACAGCCCAGGAAATCTCTACGATTTTAATAAGGAAAGCCGCTGTCTGAGGAAACTGAAGGAAACACACAGAGTCAGAGAGGGAATTAATGTTAAAATTAGCGACCCTAAGTACACGTGAAATAAGGCATAGGCCAGTGCCTTTTATTCATCTGAGCAAAACGTCTGTGAGCCAGGATTGGCGTAAGTTGTCGTTTTACATTCTATATTTTCCTTACTAACATATGAAATAACACACACACAGACACACACACACACACATATATATATATATATATATATATATATATATATATATATATATATATATATATATATATATATATATATATATATATAAAACCATGTGAATATTAATATGTGAAATATTGCCAGCGGATGTCACAGTCATTTGAGGCTGGCCACCTCAGCGCACAGAATGATGATTTCATGAACCATCACTGCACGTGCTGGCGACTGCTTTATTGGTAGTTTCTTGTGTAGAACTAACCGCATCAGTTGTCCTAAGTTCCGTATGGAGCAGGGAGAAAAAGATGAAAGAAATGAGGAACATTTTAATTACAATACTTACAGTTTCAAACCAGTGTAAATGTCTATGCAAACATTTCACTTTAAAGTTAGTGAAAGTTTCAAACTTGTCAATCAGTGTAAATGTAAATGAAAACCCATTCAATTTATATTGTAAACACTTTTAAATCAGTGTAAACAGACGCTATCTGTATTATTAACCTTTTAATGTAATGTACAGCTAAAGCTATTCTATTTAAATGTAAAGAACGTTTTATCCCGAGGAATTAAATTTAATTCTCATCGAGAGTAAATTCTGAGTTAAATGGGATGGTGGAATAGAACAGTGGGCACTTAAGTATGTGCCGGGAAACGTAAAACTCAGGAAAGCGTTTCGTTCTTTTCCTTACCATAGTTATTGTTGGTACCAGCAGAAAGTACTATCTCTGGAATAATAAGGGATCAGTGGCCTGAGCTTTAAGACAAAGGACCAGCTTCGTAGACTCTCCATGTGTGACGGTATTGCCACCCCTGCTTTGCAGTAGTGGTCTAAGAGTTGCCAGAGCTCAAGAGTATTTAATAGTGGCTTCTAAGGTATCTACCTGTGCATAAGATTGCTCTTGGCAGATGTGTAAATAGGATGTTAATTACACTTCTACCACACAGATATTCAGATAAGCGAAAACGGTGCTGACACTTGCTGAGCAAGTTAATTCTGGAATCTGCCGACAACTTTTGTGAGGAATTTAAGCAATGGGATTTTTAGCTCGTTAACCCTCCAACCCTGAGTTAATCAGTGGAATTATTATTATAATGTAGCTCTGTTTAGAGTGTGTGTTTAGTAACTTTGACTGAGACAAACATGTAGTACATTTAAAATGATAGAAAGGAATAATTACAAAATAAAGTTGTCATCACTCGGGTGATGGTTTTTGATAAGAGGTTCAAGTGGCAGCATTTGGGTTAACTTAGCTGCCATTGACAATTCTGATCCTCCTCCTCCTGATGAGTTGGTTTTCTGTACACTGCGTTCACTCGTCTCTGGTCAAGGTTCGTAGGGTGACGCTCATTTCACAGGAAAGTATAGGAGAGTCTTCAAAGCTGGGTTTCCGTCTTAAAGCGTAACCACTCGTCCGTTCTTGTCCCAGAAATGGTCCTTTTTTCTGGTACCACCAAAAAGCCAATCTTGGCTACAGACTTGTTGCTCAGATGAATAAAAGAGAAGAGTCCGTCTTTTATACGTGTCTCGGGGGTCTTTAATTTGAAAATAGATTCCCTCTCTGACTTCGTGTGTTTCTTCAGTTTCCTAGTCCCGGTATTTCTTATTAAAATGTAGAGATCTCCTGTGCTATGTAAGTCTTATTTGGTTCTCCAATAAAAGGTCCGGTTTAAAAAAGGAATTATGAATCTAGTCTTCACTCTGGCGAGGTCTGATGTTGTCTACGCGAGCGCAAAATTCACAGTGAAATAAAACTGCGAAATGGTCAGACTATATTCCCTGCCTTCCTACGCCTTCGTTTGTTATGGAGTTAAATAAACCCTCCATCATATTCAAACAGTTCGAGTGTGGTCCTTTCAAAATATTTCCGACAAGGAAAAATTTTGCAAAGGTCACGCCTTCCATATATGGCAATATGATGTCCAATGTCCGTGTGTACAAACTTACAGAGAGATCGGTGAAATCACATGACAACATGTGTAAGCTGTAATACTTATTACGTTATTCGAAAGTAATGCTCTCATAACAAGTCGGACCGTAAGCAATTATGTCACACCTATGTGCCCACATGTGTCACAGACAGTAATCTCGTTTACTGTCGTATGAGTACGCAAAATTCCGTGTCAGCCCATCTGGGTTACCAAACGAGTCGTCTTATCAGCGGCAACTATCTTATCTCAGGTGCTCACAGCAAGCCAGGATGACCGGGTAACAAACAGGTGACACCACAGAGAGGAATGTCGAATGATTTCATAAAATCAAATATCTGCTACTTAGCAGAAAAATAACGACGAAAGAAAGAAATAAATAAAAGTGCGATACTTGAGAGCACATGATAAAATCAGTACCGCGAATGTACCGATACTGCCGGAGAGAAGGAAAGATCGATAGGAGCCACCCCATTTTGTCACACCCTTACATTTCTGGGAAACGAGCTACACCCGACAACCTTGACCAGCGACGAGCGTGAGCAGTGTAAAACGAACCAACCCATCAGAAGGAGCAGAACCGTCATTGGCAGCTAAGTTCAATATATATGCTGCCACTTGAACTTCTTGTAAAATATTTACATCTCATCCCGACCGTTATGATAAAGTTTTCTTGATCCATAACTATTCAACATTATTATCAAAATGTTAAAACCTAAGTGATTATTAAATTTTGTTATTTGTAATTGTACACATTTAATCGATTTAATCATTTTAAATGTACTGCATGTTTGTCTCAGTCAATTTACTACACACACTCTAAACAAAGCTATACCAGAATAATAAGAATTCTACTGGGTAAACCAGAGGTGGGGGCTTAAAACGAGGTAAGATTAATCATTGCTTAATTCTTCACAAAAGGTGTCGGCATGTTCTAGAAGTAACGTGCTGAGCCAAAGTAGCAGTGTTTTCGCTTATCTGAATATCTTGTGAACACCCCCTTGAGATAGAAGTGTCGTTACTCTTCTATTTACAAACCTGCCTAGAGTAATCTTGTCTTAAGGTAGAATCCTTTGAAGCCCATATTAGATACTCTTGAGCTTTGGCCACTTTTGGACAATACTGCAAAGCAGGAGAGGCAATACCGTCACAACACCGTCATTTGGAATTCGGTATGTTCATTTTTATCTGTTATTGTGAAGCTTCTGCTAGGCAGATTTGTGTGCCCTAATTCAATGGTCCCTCTATAACATTACGTCTTCTTAATTTATCATTGGGCAGAACGCAAAATCGACAGAATTGACATGTACCCCATTAGTCTGTATGACGATTCAATCTCGATTGTTACATTTTCATGTGGCAACCTTTACATTTTTCTGAGCCCTTCGCTTTCCTTTTTTTTTTTTTCTCATGGCATACATTATTTGGTGTTTCGCTTCATAGTTCAAGGTTTTCTTAAAACATCTTGTTCTTAATCAGCCATTCCATAATTTTCTCGGAGCGCGTGACCTAATTTTGGGACAACGTTGACTTCCAGACGTTCTCCCTTGGCCCCGGGGGATGGGGGGGGGGGGGGGGGGGGGGGGAAGGAGATGTAAGAAACCCATGTTTTCGCCGGATAAGCTGCTAGTTGACATATGCGGCGACCAAAAAACGCGGTAAAGGTCAATCTGGTGACAGATTAAGACTAGGGCAATAAGATAACTAATGTGATTTTTGGAGCACGGAAGATGACGTCATCGCTCCAGCTCAGTTTTCCTGTAATGAATAATTACGATAAAATGACAATTTTGACATATGTTATCAGTAATAGATCTAAGACGTACTGAGTTGTAATATGATAAAAACCAACGGAAGAGGCAAAACCTTATATGGTTATGTAAGTCAGGCATCTGAATTTGTAGATGACATGCAGTGAACATTAGTTTATGTTGTCTTAAAGAATATTCTAGGTAAATGTGCGTAATGGAGGACAGACCCCTACCAAAATCAGCATGTTAGTTATCATTGGTTTGGCATTTGAGATGCAAATATAGACAGCTCTTGATTGCACGCCTCGCCCACAAAACAATAAGGCCGGGTAATTGGAAATATTACTTATAATCTGGCGTCCTGCAAGCCTACTTCACTTATTTCACACTTCTTCAAGGATAATTCGTAGACAGCCAGGAACACAGAATATCAGGACCCAATTATAGGACTGGCCAGAGGACCGGACATGAATTCTATGATTAGTAGCCCCGGATAACTCACTCTATGTTTAAGTTCTAGGATCCTAGTTCAAGAGCTGAAAGTTAGACACCTAACTCACCTGAAAGACGGCGTATATCAGTTGACTGATAATATTCAGACGTTACCTGTGCAGTCGGTGTTAATTCGCCCGACAAAACTCGAGGTAAGTTGTAACATATATTTTATTATTTCATATTTTGCATTTTTTTTTGACGTACAGTTTACTTATACATGTACAGTGGCATAAGAGGCTGGAAACTTCATTACTGTAAATAACGTGACACATGATCCACCACTGCAAGAGCTGGTGACTACTTCGCGCGGGTTTCCTCATGTGACAGTGCGAAGACGATGTGTGAAGAAGAATAAGGATTTGCGTGTGATGTTGTCGTCACTCTCTCTGGCCTACTTTCACACACGTTCCGCAGTCACAGAAAAACTCTCTTGATGACAGGGGTCCCACTTTTATTATTGAAACCCAATCAGGTAGCACATGAATCATGCAGAAAACAATGTTGTCCACATGTTTACTTTTTGAAGGTAATTCCTATACAACACCATTTAACCAAGCTATGTAGGTGTTCTCTACGTAACACCATATAATAACCCAGCACAGACTGCTGGACTCTCTCTATGTCGTTAGTTCTCTTAGCACAGACGCAACTATGCAAAAGCCCAAACCTCAGTTGGTTATCGTACGAGGCGCGTTTTGCACAAGAACGATCTGGCTACTTCTCAGCTCTCTCACTGAAGCCTCTCACTGTTTCAGTTTAAATCTTCGTCTCCATCCCTGTACCACATGATAGCCGCCATGTCAAAATGTCAGGGAAAACTCCACCCCTCCCTCTAGGGAGCAAAACAGGAGTCCTATGCTCAGTATGGATGACATGAAATCACATCATAGTCAAAAGTATCTTCCTAATCGGCACAACTCAAGGTCCGCCCACTAATGGGCTGTTACATCCGACGATATTCGTTGGCCTACTCACACTTCTTACGGTTTCGTGCTCAAAAAGGTATTTTCCTCTGGTGTCAGACAGCGCCAGGATGTCTAACAACCGATGGCTGTCTCCCACGTCTCACACGTCTGTCTTCTTCACGGATGGCGTAGGTGTGTTTCGTTTAAATCGCCCATTACCGGGTGAGAATGCCAACATGAGTACAAATTCACACCGTAGACTAGATCGACAACTAATTACTCAGTCTAAAATTACACCTTTCTGGCCACACCGTCACACTCATAAGGAACCAACAGCAGAGGTTGCCCTAGGCTCCATAAAGAGCAGGTAGTGTATGATGATATCATGGTGTACATAGTTATTGTTACGCTGCGTGTTGTTAGATTTTTAACACGTATGCCCAGGTTCATATGCTCTGCTAGGGTACATATTGTCAGCACAGTACACTGTGAACGGAACATTAATGTGTCATCTAATAACATGGTGAGTACAATAGTGCCACACTTTATTTTGCCGACACAAGTGATGACATCAACAGTATATTTACATCAGATACAGTGACTTCTGGCCGATCAACACACGAACCAAAAAAAAAAACTATTTCTAGTGGAAATTAAAATCCAAACCCACATCTCTAAATGAATTCGTAGCAAAATAATGGGGGTAAAAGTTGTATTCACAAAATTGATATAAATACACACTCACTGTCCCTTGAATGCAATTATAAAAGGTCCCATCTATGAAGTTTTAGTGGTACATAGCTAACCTAACTATTTTCAATTTCTCGTTATGAAATGAGATAGAAAAATTTACTGTTATACGCGTTCGCCCTCTGAGGAGTAATGAGTGATATATTCTACCTACACAACCTGTCTACGTAAAATAGTGCACTTATCGAGAAGCCACGAAATCCACTACACCAACAGTAGCTGGTCGAATCTGTCAAATAATGATGTCACGTCCACTGTACTACAACTTCTGGAGCCTTAAGTTCCAGACAACTAAAGTGTTTAGATTTTATAGTACTCTCAGACACCAGGTGTCAGGGACACCTGCATTTACGAGTGTCTCTTTAGCTGGTTTGCACGTAACGTGACGCAACCTCCACGGAACTCTGAGACTAATTTCCAGTTCCTGTTCCCAAATGCAAAGATATGCTTTTCAGCTATTATACCTCCAGTTCGCTCACATTATCGGAAATCTGTTGAGATTAACCACACAAAAATTGAAAAAGCATTGCATCAGACACCACCATACATTTATAGAACACTCGTTCCTTGCCACATCTTGAGCTCCTAAGAAGCGTCTGTATAGCGGCGACATTTCCTAATCCGGTCAAGGAACCAGTATGTTGGCGACAAACATCAAACATCCAGAAAACACCGTCAGAGGCACAACCAGCACATCAGCATCCAAGTATCCTTCTAAACGACACACGAGTGCAACCAGCTACTCCTCTAATGCGAATTACGACCTTGAGTTTCCATCAATACCCACAACTTCAAACACCAGCCAGACAACACTGTCGCACAATCAGGAGTATCAAGACATACCCCTTGTTAGAACTACAGATGTGCAGGAAACAGCCAATAATATCAGCCTTCAGCAACATTCTACGACCGACGACTCACCTCAACAACAACAGCCTGAGGCACTCCATGCCCAAAGGTCTGTAAGTGACTCAATTTAAACAACTCAGGGTTCGTCTACTGAAATCTCTCCACGTCCGCTGTCGTACCCGACACCAATGAGAGATCGCCCATCATCGCTGTCATCACATGTTTTCCCATATCAACCCGCACACCCAACCTTTCATAACTTTCTACATCAGCAAAGCCTCTTGAACTGCGCACCTTACACTTGGAGCTCCTACTGGCCGCAATATCTCATTCATACAACAACAATACCTCAACATCCAGCTCACACCCACTACCAAATGAATCAACTATCACGGCCTAATCCATCTCGCTTTTATTTTCAACAACCCTCTCCTTAACATTATCAGTGACTGTTCACTTCACAAGTCGACGTCTCTGTAGGACCAGTAACTGTCGGATAATGCTTATCTATTTGTTCTCAATGTCTGCCTGTTTGTCTGTCTGCCCGTCAATTCTCTTGGTGCAGCTGAACTTTATTGTTAATATTCACAGTGTGGATGTGTGCGCTTGTTTTGTGACAACTTTCGTACAATTTTTACATAGTTCAGTTATCTGAATTGTTTTGAATTAGTTGTATTAAGTTTTGCATTTATTTACTAGCACTATTAATCTCACTTCTTTAGCAACTTCGCGATGTTTAATTAGTTATTTACTTTCTAAATAATAACATTTCTATGTGTTCGGAACAGACTATATTTGAAGATTATAAACCTCACTTTTTGCAAAGATCCACATACATTTAACCGTGTCCACGAACGTTAGTGAAATCTACTGTAGTGTATATTTTATAATTTGTTTACAATTTTGTATTAACCCTTGTTACTAATTTTTTGCGTCTTACTACTATTCGTCTTGGTGACCATTCCTCTCATTCCTACTTCCCCCATTTCTCTTTCCTCCTGACTATTATCATGTCCGAGTGCAAAAACTCTAATCAAAATATAGGCAATATCACTAATCCATGGCTTAAACTAACAGGACTTAGAAATGGACATTTAAACATTTACCACCTGCTAGGCAGCCATTAGAACACTAACACACAAATCAAAGTCACTAAACTCTTTACCAAAAAGCTGCTCACTCACGGCAACTCATTTTAGTAACCACTTCAAAACAGAAATTACCCATCTCAAGTCGACACTACAGCCTATGGACTGCGATATTAGTAAATTAACAGACTTCTGCAGCACCGAACACACCACAACAGATCTAAGAGATATTCCTTTTCTAACAGTACACGAAGTACTCAAATATATCTTGGCATTAAAAAACAACAACTCATCTGGACTTCATGGTATCAGCAATAAGATTCTACGTTACGCTGCACCCATCATTTGCAACTCTTTAACCTATGTATACAACCAATGTATTGCACACAACTACTTCCCTACAGTATTAAAACTGCCAAAGTGTATCCTCTCTATAAATCTGGCTCACATAGCGATCCCAACAGTTACAGACCAATATCCATTCTATCATTTATATCAAAACCACTAGAGAAACACATTTACAACACCACACTTCAACACTTAACAGCAAACAAACTGCTCATTGAGAGCCAATCAGGTTTCAGACCCAAACATTCCTGTCACACAGCTCTCACCAAAATGGCAGACAACTGGCTGTCGAACATAAATGATGGAAAATTAAATGGTGCTGTTTTTGTCGACTTCAAAAAAGCATTTGACGTGATTGACCACACGATCTTGGTTAAAAAGTTAGAAACCCTCAGAATAGGCCCTAATCCACTAAACATCATCAAATAATTCCTAGCAGATCGACAACAGTTGGTGCTCCACAACAACTCAACATCAGATTTCTCGAAGATAGATACAGGAGTACCGCAGGGTTCTATTCTTGGACCCCTACTCTTCGCACTGTTCATCAACGACCTGCTACTATATCTAAAATTTTCAACATGTGACCTCTTTGCAGATGATTGTACTATCTACACTAGTGACACTGACTGCGCGGCACTTGAAATGACTCTTCAAAGCGATGTAGGCAATCTAACAAAATGGAGTAATATGAACCGTATGCCAGTAAACACAGGAAAAAAAATATATGTTGATTACCACCAGACAGAAACTCCTAAACTTCACCAAAAGATTGCAGCAGCTACATGCAGAGTCCATACGCATGGATCATGTAACAGAACACAAAGTTCTAGGTTGACGATTGACCAGCACTTGACGTGGAACTCCCACGTACGGAATTTAACGAAACACTTAGCTCAAATGACATACCAGCTGGCCAAAATAAAATACTTCTTAGACGCAGACACTAGACTAATGTTCTACACCTCACATATACAGACACATCTAGATTACTGCTCTACACTATGGGATGGTTGTCCTGCTTGCACCTCAAAGAGACTGCACTCCCTGCATAAGAGAGCAGTACGTCTGATCACCGACAATCGCACGATACCACACACAAGGACACGAAAAGAATCCAAAATACTGTCCCTAACAAACGTCTCCTCCACAACAAAGCCAAGCTGACTCACGCAATTCTATCTAGCCACGCTGACTCACGCAATTCTATCTACCTATGCCCCGCCATACCTACGATCATTGTTTCAAACCAGTAGAAGAGAGGGACTACAATTACATCAGTTACGTCTGCCCAAACCTAGGATCGACCTGTTCAAAAGAGTCTAGCCTACTCTGGAGCGTACTTGTGGAACAGCCTTCCACACCACATAAAAAACCTACATAAACAATACTCATTCAACAAAGCACTTTTTAAACACTTGATTAACACCGATTATTTACACCCACAGAAGCAGCCTTTGTCTGTCCACATCTTATCTATATGTCAACCTTCTTTTCCTCTTCGCTCGTTATTGTCTATGTGAAAAATTTGTTTTATATCCACGTAGTATTACTATATAATGTAATGTATGTGAGAATTTACCTGCATAGCACTGTATTTTTGAAATATGTAATGTATTTTCTTTGCGTAAATGTGATGATGTGTATGAGAATGAGCAGATATACATTTTTACAGCTCGAAGATGTGTTACCCACGTTTTATCCTTGTCACTAATGGTTCTTGTAAATTAGTGAGACTTCTGTATATGTGTGACGTAGAGTATGACAATTGAAGTCCCTGAATCGATAGATGATCGCCGTCGTGTAACCCCTCAGTGTGAACCAGAGGAGAGCGCTGAAATCGCGGACGGAGCGAACGGAGATACGGGAACCAGGGGCGGCATCTCCCTCTTTGGCTGGTGGCCCGAGACTTAGGTTTTCCCTAATATCAAATAAGTTGGGAACTTTCGCGTGTCCCCCTGATCCTTCAATTCTTTAATTATACAGTGTGTCCGGCAGAATCACTACCAATAACAAATGTCAATATTTCCTCATCCATGTAAGTTAGAATTATTTTTTTACGGTTACCTCGTACAGAATCCATCACATTTTTAGGAGCAGTGAGATAATTGATAAATTGTCCGATAATGTGCAGATAACGCATACGTAATGCACAGCCGCGGAATGTGAAGACGCGTGTAGTGAAAATGGCGGAGTTCACGGTGCAGCAGAAAGTGCAATGCTGTTATTAGCTTGCGGAATTAAAGTTTCCCATTGTTGTGCAAAGGAGATTCAGGCAGGAATATGGACAGAAACCTCCAGAGCGACATACCATAGTGAAATGGCACAAGCAACTGTTGGAAACAGGTTCTTTGTTGAGAAAGAAGGGAAGCGGCAATGAAGCGTTTGTCTCCAGATAGAGTTTGAAGCAGTTAGCGAAGCTTTTCAAACGTAGCCCGCGGAAATCCATTCGACGGGCAAGTGGAGAATTGGGTATATTCCAAAATCTACTGTTCACGACATTGTGCACAAAAGATTGCGGCTTAGAGCCTACAAGATCCAGCTAGTGCAGAAGTTACAGCCAAAATGATAAACCCAGACGGGCAGAGTTCGCAAATGCAATGCTATGTCACCTCGATGATGACAATGAATTTCTCAATCGTGTGGTATTTTTCCGATGAAGCGTAACCTTTTACACTTGTGGCAAAGTTCACCGGCATAATTGTAGGATATGGGGAAAATGAAAAACCCACATGTCGTAATGGAGCATGAGCGAGAGACAGCCCTAAACTTAGCGTGTGGTGTGCCTTAACCTCGAATTATGTGATCAGGCCATTTTTCTTCGCCGAAGCCACAGTCAGAGGAGCAACATACCTAAACATGCTGCAAAATTTTGCAGTTCCTAAGATACCAGAAGGATTCATATTCTAGCAAGATGGAGCACCTCCACACTATGCCAATGAAGTACGAAACTACCTTCATCAACAATTTCCAGACAGTTGGATAGGAGGATTAGCTCCCATTAATTGGCCACCCAGGCCACCAGATTTGATCCCCTTAGATTTCTTTCTTTGGGGATACGTAAAAAGCTTTGTCTATCAAACTCCGGTGCAGGGAATGGATAATCTTCGGCAGCAAATAATTGATGCTTGTGCATCCGTCACATCTCAGATGCTGCAAAACACGTGGAGAGAGATAAAATACCGTCTTGACATTCTTCGAGCCACTAAAGGCGTTCATGTGGAGATCTACTGAAACTTGGTGAGGTGCTACTGAATCTTAATGAGTTTGCCTAACAGAAAATCAAAATCCGGTCGGTCTGCTATTATTAGTATAAGAAATATTGACATTTGTTATTGGTAGTTATTCTGCCGGACACACTGTATATTGAGACCACTGAAGAATGCGTTTATCATTTGCGCCAGAGAGTTTGAACAAAGTACTAGCTGCATAGAACAAGATTTCCTGTGCATATCTTCTATATTGGAGTCTTAAATTCCTTCTGTTTGGCCAGTAGTAATATATTAGTTCAAGTGATCAGTGGACTAGTTCTTTCATTTTATTTCACTGGATTTTGTGTTAATTTAAATCTATTAAATAAACCCATCTCAAAAGTTTCCAGTTGTAAATTAAATGAAATATCTATACGTTATTTCCCAATATAATAGATGCTTAAATTTATTTAGAAGCCGCTAAGGGATTTATAATAAATTAATGCAGTTCAGTTCTGTATATATGTGTGTTTTTAACCATTAGACTCGCGGAGAGTTTTTCTTAAATATATAAAACTGAATACGCTAGTGTTTAAAATAGTCTTAACTGTAGACTTAGCGCGCGTCATAATATGATTAGTATTGAGTGTATGATTTCATGTTTTCTATTTTTTTCACATAGGATGATCATAGACCTTTGTGTCCCAGCAATTATAGAGTCCTCCAGACTCAGTTCTTCTATTATCCAGAATTTTATGAACCTTTAAATATAATCTTCTTGTGGCGGCCCGTTGCGGTCTTGCTCTCTAAAGTTACATGAGATAAAGCAACTCAAGAACATTTAAAACTCATAAAGCAATAAATTATATAAATTAACTGGAGAAGAACAATTGCCAGAAGCGATATATATATATATATATATATAATTTTTTACTGCTCTGCTGTGGAAAAAGGAATCTATTCTTGTACACTGACAGTCCTGTTGTTTTCCACTGGATTATAACCCCGAAGAAAACATAACTCACTGTTCAGTCTTTGTCATCACGCTATAGAAGTTGCCCACCACCAGCGGTGAAATCCAGGAGACCACTACCTTCTCATAACTATACCTGTGACTGTGCCATCCCATAGAAACTTTAGATAATAATCAAAAAGGAACACTAATGCTTCACCTTCAAGCGATTACGGGAAAATTTGCTAAACGCCAAACCCGCTAGTCTGGGGCTGGAAAACGAAGGAAAAGACTCATACATGTATTGAGTATTTACTTGCCTGTTTGTGTTATTCTATGGAGTGCCAGATTCAACGATCGGTAAGTGTGAATGGGTGTGATTGCCATCGCTAGCGTGCATGAATGAATGAGATATATTAGCTAAACTTATAATTTTCTTTACTTGGTAAATAGCCTTATACTGTCTTCCTTGTATTGTTCTCTTTAAGTGGGATTTCTTACCTTTCTTATTTCCCCTCCCTTAAATCTGCTTAGTCAAGGGATAACTTGGAGAATACTAGGACTCTGTTCCTACACCCCATACCAAATATTGTAAACCCCCTATCACAATAAATTAATCTATTTTTGGGTTAAATTATCTCTTTCTGATAACCACTTGTCTTTGGACTGGGTTGTTTTGTCTATACAAGCGGTAAGGGCATATTGGGATACTACTCTTCCCCCCCCCCCCCCCCCCCCACCTTGTTATTTGTATTTGTCTGTAACTATGACCTTTTTGACTGTAACATGCTAAATGTTGTGATGTTGGTTTAAATGATAAATAAACGCCATTAACCTTATATTACTGTGTTGGCCGACCTATTAGCCCATATATGTTATTTGTAGTTTGTATTCAAGTCTGTATGTTTGTAGCACCAAATTGGTGTGTGTACATGAGTGTTGAGTAACTGGCAACAAGTGTTTAGCCAGGAGAGGTTTAGGAGTCTACAGATAAATAAAATTGTCGTAAGATAGGCAAATAGGAGAAATTACCCGATTTCAGAGACTGTCCTTACTCTTGTTCAGCACCCTTGTGAATCAACTATCCATTTCTTAACCGTTACTATCACATAGCCTTCACTATCATTCTACACTCTGACGGGACCAATATTTCTAAGACCTATCTCAAATAAAATTACGACAATACATGGGTTTCTCGCCGGGATTTTGAGTCTGATCTAGAAATTAGTACCACTAAACGGGTAGCCCAGTAGGATCTGATCTTAAGTCTGGGTTTAACTCTAGATAGAGTGTGAGTGAGTTGTCTTTGTGAAGATAGGGAATAAAAATAATTTTACCCCTAGACAACGCGTTTAGTACTTGGTGTCGACCACACCGAATAAATATAGGATTGTTTTCTTTCCACAGCAGCAGAGAGTTACGGAAAACAAAAAAATTGGCTATTTTAATTATTCTCTGGCAGAAAAAAATTAAAGAAATTTTTTGTTTAGAAAGATTGCTGGGATCACATGATTGTGAAACAATCACAAAGGTTTTGAAGTAAGCAGAGTTGAGCAAAGCTAAAGACGCCTTATTCTAATTTTTTTTAAGTCTAGTTAATAACGTCTCTTCTCTTAACCGACTTCAGCGGGAGAGTTTTGGTGGTGGAGGAATAATTTTCATAGGAAATTTTTTTTTTTCCTTAAAGTGTTTTAAAATAAAATTTTCTCTACTGATAGTAATTGTAGATTTTTTTCTAGTTGTTTGATCTACCATTTAACGTGGCGTAGTCGCCTGCATTAAGAGTCTTAATTGACAGATAATAGCACCGATAGGTCAGCACATTAATAACGGTAAGAGGTATCTCGGGTAACTTATATTTTGTGTTTTTCCCGTAAGCGGTTTAGAATTTTTTCCACTTCTTTTCTTCTTATTATTCTCTAGTCGTAGTAGCATCCAGTTCTTTGACATGGCAGAAAGAGTTCACCTTAGGTCCATGTTGAGGCAAGAGGCGAAGGAGACAGGATTACAGGGAGATGCCGCGAACCTGTTTGTCAAATGGGAACTTGAAAGATATGACGCGGAGCAGAAGGAAGAGAAAGAGAGAGCAGAGAGGAAAGAAGCACAAGATAAAGCAGAGAAGAAGGAAGCACAAGAGAGGGCAGAAGCTAGGAAGAAAGAAGCGGACGATCGTCAATTGGAGCAGAAGAAAATTGAGGCAGAGATGGAAGTCCGCAGGGCAAATGAGAGAGAGAGGGAGAGACAACACGAATTGGCCCTTAAGGCTTTAGAGAGTCGGGGTGCTTCTACTTCCAATAATGGAGAGCCGTCTTCACCCCAGTCTCTATCAACTGATCTCTCCAGCACTCAATCTGCCCAATTAACAGCTGTCTTTTGTCTTAGAGTCTTTCCCGAGCCCCAATGAGAAAATTGACACCTTCCTAGAGAAATCCGAGAGGATGGCAAATTTGTATGGGTTAGAGAGTTCCCGGTGGTGCCTCAAACTTTCTCAGGCACTAAAAGGTAATGCTTATGATGTGTACGTGAAGCTGGGAAACAACCAAAATGACTACGACATGCTAAAGAAGGCCTTGCTAGAGCGTTTTGAGATGACCGCCCGAAAATTTCTGCAAATGTTCAGAAACAGCAGAAAGGAGAGCACGGAGACATTTCCCCAGTTCTCTTCACGTTTAACGGGCTATTTGATAAAGTGCCTTGAATTATCATAATTACCTCTTTCATATGAGGGAATTCTGGAACTCGTTCTTGTAGAACAAATAAAATCAACTTTATCAAACGAAACCCGTAGATTTTTGGCTGAGCAGGGCGCAGTCAAGCTTGAGGACATCCTCAATAAGGCAGAACGTTATACAAATGCAATGGCCGAACTTCCCAGCACTAAACGAAAACCCACAGATGAGCCATCTCGAAAACAAAATCTCGATCAGTCATCTTATTCTTCTAATTCCTCCCAGCACTATAACCAACGAGAAACTAATACCTAGAGACCTCCTCAAGAAAAATCAAAATTCTACAAAACCCGATATCCCCCAAACAACAACAATCCTGATTAACCCACCAGGCCTACATGGCAGCGCGGCCACCAGGGTCAAGGCTAGGGGAAGACCCCTACAGCAGGGAAGTTTGATCAGGGCAAGCACACCGGGCCAAACCGCATCGGATGCTTGCATACAGCCTCGCAAGGAAGAGTCAATGTCAGTGATTCTGAACCTGAGGGGGACCGACCCTCAACGCGAGGAACTGTAATTTTGAACGGTACCTCAACAACTTGTCTTTTTGACACTGGATTATCTTTTGATTGTATCGTCGCCAGGCACCTAGTCAAACCAGGTCAGGAGACAGAGGACACCGTCAAACTATGTGGAGTTTTTAAGAGTGACGCACCCAGGACGATTCATATCGCACTGGTAGAAATACACTCTGATTTTGTCAGAGGTGTTATTAAAGCGGCCATAATGGATGATCCTATCTACCCAGTTATCCTGGGATGTAGATATGTGTTTGTTGGGAGACCAAAAGAGCCGATTGTGGCAGCGGTAACCACAAGAGGGCAAACCAGGAAGGAGAGAGAGCCTGTGCCAAATTTGTTGCCGTATGAACTGAAGGAGGCGCAACAAAAGGACCCTACTCTGGAGCCCTGCTTTAGAAAACTGCCCATGGCTAAGGACCCCAGACACCACGGAGACATCTTTTCGAAGGATGGCGTATTGTATCGTAGAACGGGCGACCCGGATACAGGGAATAACCAGCTCCTAGTACCGACACAGTACAGAAGCCAAATCTTAGAAATGGGGAACTCTCTTACCTTTAGCGGACATATGGGACAAAACGCCACTATTCAGCGAATAAAAACCCACTATTGGTAGCCGGGAATGAACTCTGAGATTATCAGGTACGCGAAATCCTGCGCCCAGTGCCAACGTGTGGCAGCCAAGCACTTGAAACCCCCAGTACCCATGGGGCAAATGCCAATAGTGGAGACTCCATTCGAACGGATTGCTGTCGACATCATTGGACCCTTGGAAAGGACCAAAAGAAGGAACAGGTTCATCCTGACCTTAGTCGACCCTTGCACAATGTGGGCCGAAGCTATACCGCTAACCGGATTCCAAGCATGTCGCAGAAGCCCTCGTGCAAATTTTTACACGGTTGGGATTCCCTCAACAAGTTTTGACGGATAATGGATCCCAATTCCGTAGCCTGTTAATGAACGAGATCTTTAAGATCTTGAGGGCCAAACACATCCACACAATTCCCTACCATCCGGTCGGAAATGGGCTCGTGGAGCGTTTTAATGGCAGCCTCACCATGATGTTACGTTAGCTGGCTCAAGAGAACCCGGAAGATTGGGACCTATATATATATCTGCTGCCTTATTCGCCTACAGAGAGGTTCCCCAAGCATCTACGGGATTCCCGCCAGCCACACCTTTATTCGACATACTTATTAAGGGGCCACTAGAAGCCTTACTTCGGTCCCTGACAGACCAGAAGGCTGACGAGACAGTCGTCTCTGCAAGCAAATATGTATCTGAGCTAAAGGAAAGGCTACAGCTAGGATGGGATCAAGCTACAACAAACCTTAAGAAAGCACGCGCGAAACATGCTAAAAGATACAATACTGAACAGGACATTGTAGCAATAATATTGTTATTGCTGTAACAATAATGTGTTGTTGGGTAACCAATGTTTTCGACGAACACGCCCACACAGGGCTACTATAAATAGGTCATGAAGACATCACAGTAACACATGATGATAAAGTCAGGAAGGGTTGGAACAACTTGTGAAGTTTCCAAACAGTTTATTACAGGACAATATAGATCACGCTGACATCGACACATACATTGTCATCCGAACAAGGCTCAACACATCATGGGCGTAATCACACGCCAATACATCTCTGGCAAACAATAGGCCGCATGGACAGCGGGCTTACATATATATTCATTGATAATCTGGTTCAACCCCTCTGGCAAAAATAGGCCGCATGGACAGCGGGCTTACATATATAATTCATTGATAATCTGGATCAACACCTCTGGCAAAATAGGCCGCATGGACAGCGGGCTTACATATATGTTCATTGATAATCTGGTTCACACCTCTGGCAAAAATAGGCCGCATGGACAGCGGGCTTACATATATAATTCATTGATAATCTGGATCAACACCTCTGGCAAAATATGCCGCATGGACAGCGGGCTTACATATATGTTCATTGATAATCTGGTTCAACACCTCTGGCAAAATAGGCCGCATGGACAGCGGGCTTACATATATGTTCATTGAAAATCTGGTTCAACACCTCTGGCAAAAATAGGTTACCACTTCTCCGCCCCGGGAGTAAGTCGCCTAAATAACTCAAAGTTCATGTCAATAACAAATAGGTTCAAAAATGTTTCTTTACCTGCTCTGCCTTCCATGAATCAAACATAAAAAACACTTGCCATTTCCTAGGCTTATAACTCTATGCCAGAATCACATTAAAGGGGGAATCTTAAACACTATTAAATCACAGAAGAACTCTGATCCCCTTTGACACTGCCAGCGCAAAAACGCTGATCGACTTGTCAGCTCGAAAAAACGCCAGGCGACTCCTTAAGAAACCGTCTTCCGGACCCGCGCAAATCAATCGCTCATGCGTAGACACCCGCAAGCCCTGAGTAGCGCTTACCTATGGATCGTTCCAGAGCGTTCCCAGAAAACTGACCAGAGCGCTCCTTATATGGGCATCTGTATACCCCTTAGATATCCTTATGAGGACATCTGAATAATGTCAAGGGAAGATAACAATTAAATCTAATCTGAACCAAAAAAGTAATACAATCAGTAATGTCCCTTTGACCATAAATATAAAAAAGGTCACATTCCTAACTTACAACTTACTGACTCTTAACAGGCATATACAATTTTCTCTACTTTGATTTCAAGTCTCCAGAACTGGCAGTATGCAGAGAGAGAGAGAGAGAGAGAGAACTCCAAACAGGGGAGAAAGTTTTGTTGCTACTCCAACCGGAAACAACAAACTTCGCATCGGATGGCAAGGGCCGTTCACCGTCTTTAAAAAGATCTCCCGCACTAATTACAAGATCTCCATTAAAGGAAAGGAGAAGGTCTTTCACATAAATCTGCTTAAGAAATATTTGGAAAGACCGGTGCCGTCCTCCGAGCATCTCCTGGCGGTCGCGATAGCAACGGAAGACGAGGAAGATGACGATAGTTGCATGGAGTACCCAGTGCAACAAACAGAATCCTTTAAAGATGTCAAATTCGGCGACAATCTCTCAGAAGAACAACAGACAGAAACCAGGGCGCTACTGAAACAGTACGCTGCAGTCTTAACGGATGTACCTGGTCGAACAAATCTCATAGAATTTGATATGAAATTAACAAACGAGACCCCTGTTTGAACCAGAGTTTACTCCATTCCGTACGCTAAAGATGATGCACTACGCGGAGAAATAGACAAGCTGCGTCAGGTAGAAATTATCAGTGAGTCTACATCTCCTTACAGTTCGAGTGTAGTGCTGTTGCAGAAGCCCAATAAGGATTACCGGTTACTAAACGCTGTAACGGAATTCCAGCCCGAACCTCTCCAGACTGTTTCTGAGTTGTTCACTAAGCTTAGCAAAGCAAGAATTTTTTCCAAGATTGACCTGAGTAAAGGTTATTACCAAATACCAGTCAAGGAGGAAGTTAAACCTTTGTTAGCTTTCAGCACTATTGAAGGACATTACACATTTAATGTGATGCCGTTCGGATTGCACAACGCACCAGGAGTGTTCACCAGGATGATGAGAAAGCTTTTAGAACCTTTGCAAAGTCCCCATATCCATAATTTCATGGATGATATCTTAAATGCATCGGAAAACTACGACGAACATATTGCTACGGTTGCTATGCTCCTCAGGAGACTACAGGAAACTGGTCTCACAGCCAGACCTAGCAAATGTCTCACCGGGTTTGAAAAGCTAGACTTCCTGGGACATACTATTTCTCATGGCTGCATGTGGCCTGTTAAGAAGAACGTTGCGAAAATAGTTGCTGCAAAAAGGCCCCGAACAAAGAAAGACACCCGTTCTTTCTTATCACTACGTGCGTATTATCAAAAATACATCCAGAATTTCAACGGACTAACGGCACCCCTGACTGACCTTACAACAAAAGGACGTCCTGATAAGGTTATTTGGGATTCGCAGTGCGAACAAGCATACAGCACTTTGAAAGAACAGTTGTCCGGATACCCCATTTTGAGGTTACCTGACCTCAAGAAACCTTTTGTATTGCGGGTCGACGCGTCGGGTCAGGGCATCGGGTCAACACTGCTGCAAACAGATGACACCGACCCGAAAATGTTATTCCCAGTTGCGTATGGCAGCCGAAAGTTAAATACGGCTGAACGTAACTACAGCACAGTTGAAAAAGAATGTTTGGCACTGATTGACGGGATAAGACGTCATCATGAGTTTCTTTACGGGACATCTTTTACGGTGCAAACAGACCCCGCTCCCTTAGCTTTTCTTGAAGCAAATAAGGAATTTAACGCCAGGATTATGCGTTGGGCCTTGCTATTAAGCGTGTACTCCTTCAAAGTGGAATATATTCCGGGAAGACAGAATGTCGGAGCTGATTTCATGAGTAGAAACTGGACTACGGAGGAAGAGGAGGAAATTGGAGATACCAATCATCCAAAAGTTACCAATAAGGGCAGCTTCATTGTCATAAATGAAACATGAAAAATGGTTTCATGTCTAAAAGTGGGGACGATTGTGACGTAGAGTATGACAATTGAAGTCCCTGAATCGATGGATGATAAAGGATAGTAGCATCGAATAGCATCGCAACACAATAGTCAACGTGGATTCCACGCGGACACATTAGCATGCACAATAGCAACGTGGAATTCTACAACGTGGGCTAATTAATAGGATAAACAGTTTTCATGCGTGCATCCAGGACATCGCTTTGTTTTGGGGGAGGTTAAACCACGCCTACTGCCTATCTCTAGAGCGATTATAAGCAGTTATTTCCCTACTTTGCCAGTCCTCCTGCCTAGTAGGGCGTTGCCAAGTCCAACGAGGAAAGCGGTTAACGATCAAAAAGGCAGTAGTGGTCCCAGAACGGACGAAGCAGTCTCACGCCGACGTGTAACACCTCAGTGTGAACCAGAGGAGAGCGCTGAAATCGCGGACGGAGCGAACGGAGATACGGGAACCAGGGGCGGCATCTCCCTCTTTGGCTGGCGGCCCGAGACTTGGGTTTTCCCTAATATCAAATAAGTTGGGAACTTTCGCGTGTCCCCCTGATCCTTCAATTCTTTAATTATATCTTGAGACCACTGAAGAATGCGTTTATCATTTGCGCCAGAGAGTTTGAACAAAGTACTAGCTGTATAGAACAAGATTTCCTGCGCATATCTTCTATATTGGAGTCTTAAATTCCTTCTGTTTGGCCAGTGGTAATATATTAGTTCAAGTGATCAGTGGACTAGTTCTTTCATTTTATTTTACGGAATTTTGTGTTAATTTAAATCTATTAAATAAACCCATCTCAAAAGTTTCCAGTTGTAAATTAAATGATATATCTATACGTTATTTCCCAATATAATAGATGCTTAAATTTATTTAGAAGCCGCTAAGGGATTTATAACCAATTAATACAGTTTAGTTCTGTATATATGTGTGTTTTTAACCATTAGACTCGCGGAGAGTTTTTCTTAAATATATAAAACTGAATACGCTAGTGTTTAAAATAGTCTTAACTGTAGACTTAGCGCGCGTCAGAATATGATTAGTATTGAGTGTATGATTTCATGTTTTCTATTTTTTCACACAGGATGATCATAGACCTTTCCGTCCCAGCAATTATAGAGTCCTCCAGACTCAGTTCTTCTATTATCCAGAATTTTATGAACCTTTAAATATAATCTTCTTGTGGCGGCCCGTTGCGGTCTCGCTCTCTAAAGTTACATGAGATAAAGCAACCCAAGAACATTTAAAACTCATAAAGCAATAAATTATATAAATTAACTGGAGAAGAACAATTGCCAGAAGCGATATATATATATATATATATATATATATATATATATATATATATATATATATATATATATATATATATATATATATATATATATATATATAAATTTTTTACTGCTCTGCTGTGGAAAAAGAAATCTACTCTTGTACACTGACAGTACTGTTGTTTTCCACTGGATTATAACCCCAAAGGGAGCCGCGCTGGTGTAATGGCTTCGGCGTTGTACTGGCGACCAGGTGTTCATGGTTCAAACCCGGGCGTCGGCGTTTGAAGAAATGTTTACGGCCGGAAATTTGACTGAATAGCCTGAACGGCTCCTGTGATAAACCCTCTGTGGATGGGAAGGAGCGAAGCTCCTGACCGGGTTGGAAGGAAAGTCCTCAGGTTCCCCAGCCTCGCAATGACATGTCATTGGGCCGAAGGGCTGAAAGCCAAAGTGCAGCTGGTTAAGGAAAAAAAAAAAAAAAAAAAAAAAAAAAAATAACCCCAAAGAAAACATAACTCACTGTTTAGTCTTTGTCATCACGCTATAGAAGTTGCCCACCACCAGCGGTGAAATCCAGGAGACCACTACCTTCTCATAACTATACCTGTGACTGTGCCATCCCATAGAAACTTTAGATAATAATCAAAAAGGAACACTAATGCTTCACCTTCCAGCGATTACGGGAAAATTTGCTAAACGCCAAACCCGCTAGTCTGGGGCTGGAAAACGAAGGAAAAGACTCATACATGTATTGAGTATTTACTTGCCTGTTTGTGTTATTCTATGGAGTGCCAGATTCAACGATCGGTAAGTGTGAATGGGTGTGATGGCCATCGCTAGCATGCATGAATGAATGAGATATATTAGCTAAACTTATAATTTTCTTTACTTGGTAAATAGCCTTATACTGTATTCCTTGTATTGTTCTCTTTAAGTGGGATTTCTTACCCTTATTTACCTTTCTTAAATCCTTAGTGGATAATTGGAGAATACTAGGACTCTAAACCCCTTATCAGAAAAAATTAATCTATTTTAGGGTTACATTGTCTCTTTCCTGGGTAGGGCATATTGGGATACTACTCTTCAAACCCTCCCCCTCCCCCATCTTGTTATTTTGTTATTTGTTTTTTTCTGTAAATATGATCTTTTTGACTGTAACATGCTAAATGTTGTGATATTGGTTTAAATGATAAATAAACGCCATTAACCTTATATTACTGTGTTGGCCGACCTTTTACCCCATATATGTTATATGTAGTTTGTATTTACGTCTGTATGTTTGTAGCACCAAATTGGTGTGTGTACATGAGTGTTGAGTAACTGGCAACAATTGTTTAGCCAGGAGAGGTTTAGGAGTCTACAGATAAATAAAATAGTCGTAAGATAGGCAAATCGGAGAAATTACCCGATTTCAGAGACTGTCCTTACTCTTGTTCAGCACCCTTGTAAATCAACTATCAATTTCTTAACCCTTACTATCACATAGCCTTCACTATCATTCTACACTCTGACGGGACCACTATTTCTAAGACCTATCTCAAATAAAATTACGACAATATGGAACGTGTGTTTTGTTGTAATAAAGGTGTGTTTCCTTGTATGCTTTCTACGCATTGTTCGTAGAACCGTGGTAAAGTGCCAAAATGATGAGGTTGATTATTGTTGTAACAACACAAGTTAGATAATCTTAAACCAATATAGTTATGAGGTTGATTATTGTTTTAGCGACACAAGTTAGATAATCTTAAACCAATATAATAATGAGCAAAGGGGTATTGTTCTGGATCTGTAACGTATTCTTTTATGTACTTGATTCTTACAGCTTTTATTTTTGTTGCTATATCCTGTAAAGATACTCACCCTCTGTCTTTGGGTTGTATTTAAGTTTTGTGTTTTATACAACGTAAAGTGTTGCGAAATAGGAATGTTCTTGTGAGTTTGTTTATTTGTGTAATAATTTCTTGAGGAATGATTTGGACATTTGCTATGTAAATCAATTTAGGTAAAATAAAATTGTTAATTAAAAGCGATCTTTTAAAAATTGTAGTAGTTTTGTATTTATATCTTTCTAATCTGTTTTTTATTTTCTCTAACAAATTCTTCCATACCTCTATTTCTTTGTGTTGGTGTTGGCAGTGTATGTGATACCGTCCATTTTTATTTTATTAACTTGGAGCAACTGAAAAGGACAGTCTGATCTGTTTCTCCATTTACCTGTTCCTATTAACTTTGATTTCTGAATGTTTAATTTTGCTTCGCTGGCCTGTCCAAACTCATTAAAGGTGTTTAAAATATTTTGAATGGATGAAATTTTGGTTGGGAAAAATACTGTGTCGTCTGCGTAGGCAGATGATTTTCTTTGACCTTGTCCCGGAATGAAAACCCCCGTGATGTTTGTGTCTTGTCTAATTTTCTCTAACACGTGTTCTATTGAAAGTACATATAACAAGGGTGAGAGGGGACACCCTTGTCTAACAGACCTAGTTAAAATAAATGGTTCTGTAATTGTGTGATTTATTAAGAGGCTACTTTCCGGTTTTTTGTATACAATTTCTATCCATTTTCTAAATTATGTCTTTACGTTACAGGCTAACAGAGTTTTGTGTTTAAAAAAATGGGATATTCTATCAAAAGCTTTTTCTGGGTCTAACGATAATATAGCGGCCTCGTACTGCTTGTCTGATGCGTAATTAATCAGATCTATTAAAAAAATGTATATTGTTTACTAATATTTCTCTGCTGCACGCTGTTCTGTCATTATGAGTCAGGATATGCATGACAGGTTTTAGTTTAATTGTAAGAGCTTTAGTTAGAATCGTATGATCAGTGTTTAGAAGTGATATGTGTCTGTCATTTTTGAGTAGTGTTCTGTCTGTTTTATCTTTTGGTAAGAGTACTATGTATGACTGATTCAAACTTACGGGAAGTTCGCCCATCTGAAAACTTTCCCCGAAGACTTTAATTACTAGTGGTCCGAGCACGGGGAAAAAGAATGTATACAATTCTGCTGTAAGACTATCCGGACTGAGTGTTTTGTCTCGGTGTAGTGTGTTTACTGCCTCTCGCAAATTTTCGAGCGTTAGTGCTTGGTCCAAATATTTACTGTCTTATTCTGCGAGAGGCTTTGTGTAGTGCAGAACAAGGTTTTGTGCGTCTGTTCGTGTTTCTTCTTTGGCATATAGCTGTTTATAAAACTCCAATATGGTCTGACATATGTTTGTATTGTTCGTTTGCAATTGTTCATTTGTATCTAGTATTTGGCGAATCTGTTTATTTTGTTGAATGTTCTGTTCTATTGCCAGGTACTGTTTGTTTGGAGTCTCTTGTGTTGTATATAACTTTGTTTTCAGCATTGCACCTTTATATATGGGATGTTTATACTGTTCTAACTGGTCTTGCAACGTCTGAATAACCAGACACGTTTTGTCTAATTGTTTTGTCAGTTTGATTGCTTGTTCTAATATCTTTTCTTGTGGTTTTGATGTGCTGTGTATGTAAGTGGCCAGGGCTTGTGTTCTATCTCTTATGGTGTTTTTAGTGTCCCAATATCCTGCAATACTTTGTTCAGGAGTCTGTTCTGTGTATCCTGATATGAGCTGTGTTATTTGTTTTGTGAAAAAATCATGTTTAAGTAAACTGTTATTAAACTTCCAATGCGGGGATGTTTTAGATTTTGTAATGGGCGGCCCTATACCTAACACTGTATAAACAGCTTTATGGTCTGTGAAGTCAAGAGTACAGTTTATATGTTGTGCTTCCTGTACCTTGTAAATATCTGATGTATATATCCTATCTATCCTAGATGCTCGTCGTAAATACGGGTGTGTTTTATCTATGTAAGTGTACGATCAGTCATCGGGTCCAAAACTTCTGTATGCATCAGTCAGACCATGTTCTTCTAGAATAGACTGTAATATCTTCAGCTAAGAAACCTGTTCCTTAGTAACAAACTGGTTCTGTGTATGTAATATCCAAGTCAGACAAAACATAGTTAAAATCCCCTCCTGAAATTATGTGCTCTCCTTTATAGTGTAGGGACAAAACGTCAGAAAGTTCTCGACAAAATGCTGGTTCGTTTATTTGTATTTTCTTTGACTTGTTTTCCTTGTTAGCGTTATTTTCCATATATTGTAAAACAACGCCTGTGTGTGTGTTAGAAATAGGGTATAATATTCTACAAACACAATACACAATACTTTGTGTTCTTCCTTTCATAAAAACACTGCCTTCACGGGATAGGTTCAAATATGTCAGTGTTTGTAGTGTGTAGCCAGTTTTCTGATGTTCTTTTGTCTCGTCTGTGAGTTCGCTCTACCAATGAAAGCTGCATCCGTTTTCTGTCTAAAAACCGTCTTGAAGTCTCTGTCGCTGCTTTCTGTGTCAGTTTCTGATAATTTGGACATTTGACCCTGACTACTGGGTTCCGACCCAGTAGAGGTTGGGGGATTGGAGACCTTCTGTGTTTGAGTTAATTTTAGCATCTCTTCCGCTGCTGGGGTTTCTTTTGGACCTGTCGTTTGAGGTTTTTTTGTTGGGCACTGGTTGACCCAGTGATCATCTTGCCCACATAGTAAACATTGAGTGCGCCTCCCTAGTAGAGTGATGAAAACCCTTATCAACTTCTCCTCTGTTCCCGTCAGTTTTATATTTACGTAATAAGGAACAGTTTTGGACACCCTGTAGAGAAAAGACCATTTATCAAAGGCGCTTTGTATCTGGAATACCTCTGCGTCTTTATCTCCGGTTATATTAGATGCTATCTGCTTGACTGCCTTCTTTTTTTATAGTGCGGGGGTAGCCAATGCAGGACACCTTTAGAACGTTCTTTATCTTGATGCTCTATAAGCACGGTCAGTTTGGTGCTTGCCCGTCCAAATTGTTTGCCGTGAAGACCTTTATAGTGCGTTATGTGAGCTGATGTGGTCAGTGTTATATGCCATTTCATAGGGTCGGCGATTCTATAAAGTGTAGCTATCCCAGCGTGGCCAACCCCAGCGGGACCTGCCAAAATGGCTGCAATCAGTGAATAGGACGCACGCGCGGCCTGTGGTCCTGATGTTGTAAGTACTAAAGTTCCTTGCCTGTGCAAAACACCACCTTCTAGCACATCTTCACTGTCCAGACAAATTTCGGGTATATCCATTTGAATTCAGTTACACACACACACACACACGAAATTTGAGCAAAAGGCAGAACACTAGCCTCTCGCTCTCACAGTTATTCCAAGGCCTCCAATCCACTTACTGTTTAGATCCAGTTAATGAACAACTGGAATAGCTAAAAAATAAACAAACGTCAAAAGAGTTCTTCAAAATAGTAACGATTGAAATTGACCGCCATATTGAAACAGGAACCGCTAGGGTTAAGCTCCACGTTGCCACTCAAGTTCTAGAGATAAACCCAGATTTTCTTCTTTAAAAAAAACCCAGAAATACCCAGATTATTTTGTGCCTCAAATACACGGGATACTTACACAATCTTTTAGTGCAACTTTAGCACAAATAAGCTGTGTGCTACCAATTTTTATTCATTTCTTAATTTTTATTTTATTTTTTATTACCAAAAATTCACAATTATATAAAAATGATTTTATTACCACCCAAATATATGAACTCTTTAAAATGAGATATTTTAACAGTAACATACTTACAGTAGTTACATTAACAAAATGTTCCTCAAATCAAATACAAAATGTTAGTTGTAACTTGTCACTGTTGAAAATTGTCACTTGTAAGCGACTCGGCATCCATGTCGACAACTTCTCCTTCGTCAAGATCATATGCATGAAATGACAACGTGGAATATTGATTGTGGAGTTCTAAAATCTTTACATATCTCTGCCGACAACGTCCTTCACGCAAATCTTCAACCACGCTTTTACTAGGATTAAACTTATGACAAACTCCATCTTTGGCAACTGCTTGCTTGGCTAGTATTCGATTGGAAACTGTTTCACACAAAACCTTTTGCGCTTCATTGACATTTTTTGAGCAATTCTGCTGTCCGGAAATATCTACTTGCAACATTCAATCAAATGATCAGCTTGCAAAAACGGAGTATTATGTTCTGCCATTAAAGCCGACAACAGTATCTCCACTTTAGCAATTTTGTCTTGGAGACAGGGCTCTTTTGGTTTGATGAAAAACTTGTTAATGTTCAGAGTTTTGCTTTTGGCTTCGAAGTTTTTCATGTGCTTCTGTGTGCTTTTATGTGTCAATAAAGCTGTTTTGTTGGCATTAGTTAATGTACAGGAACAGACAGTACAAATCGAAGCATATCGATTGCCAGAGTCCAGCTTTATCCAAACCTTCAGTTCGCTGTCTGTTAGCCATTCATCACAAAAAGCCTGCTGATACCATGGCTTCACTTTTTTACGCGGTGGCGTGTGTGTCGTCATGCTGCTTCATCATCGCTCATTTTATAATCTTACAATTAAAAAAAAAACCCAATATGCTGTTTATCTGCTTAAGTCTAAAATTTAAAAAGAAGACTTTAAAACACATCTCAAAAATGACTGAGTATTGTAGATAACAGCCATTAACAGAATAACAAGAAATAGATAGTTGATGTAAACAAGTAAAAATACAACGTCATTGATGTGGTTAAAAAGAAGAATTCAATTTAAGTGGAATAAAAAATATATAGCGAATAATTTTTTTACATTTAATTATAATATAAATATAATGTATAATTCTCAGTGCACAGAATATACATACATTGTAAATGCCAATTGTCAAATATACCCAGATTAATGCAGATTTGGGACAAAAATACACTGATACCCAGACGGAAGCAAAAACAAATACCCAGCTGAGTCAACATTGGCTAAGGCTTCTTAGTAATTAACTTTTTTTTTTTTTCCTTGCGTCTGATTATTTGGCTGTGATACCCTGTTCAACCAAAACCCATTGAAGGGTTATAAGCGGTTATATTGGGGTATATAGGGTGTTATCGTCTTCGCTGGTATCTCGTTCGTAGTCCTGGAGGTGATTGGTCCTGAAAAGGACCACTAGCTGGCTGTCTGGATGCCTCTTTGTCCGTTTGTGGTGCCGTGTCGCGTTCATGGTGTTTTTTATGTCCTGCTTCACTATCTGGCTTGTTTGGTTTTGTGCTTTTCTACGCTCCTAGTTTCTGTTGCTTTTGTCTTCTTGCTCTCTTGTATCTGTGACAGAGCTTTTTCAATTATCGTTGGTATTAGCTGTTCTAGCTTTTCTTCGATGATTTCTTCTACTGTTTGGTTGTTCGTTTTAGTTTCTCGCGTGCCGTTTGATGATATTTCCTCAATGGCTATTCTTTCTGCTTCTATTCTTTTGAGTATTTTTGTGTTTTCTTCTGTCAGCTCTGTCAGCTTCTTGACATCTGTTTCTACTTGCTGTTGGATTCTTTTCATTTCTTCCATCATGTGTTTTATGTTTTGCATATCTATTGCATCTTCTCCACTGTCGATTGGTTCTTCGGGGGCCTGCTTGCTTCTGTTTTCGATCGCTCTTTGTTTCCTGGAACCTCGGGCAGCCTCGGTATCTAGCCCCGTGGTTTCCGAGGCAGTTTGCACAGGTGCGGTTTGAGTTTACTGCTTTGTAGTTGTGGTCCTCCTTCGCTTTGGGACAGTCGCGATATAGGTGGCCACCTGCACAATATTGACAGACTGCATCTCTCCTGCACGTTTTCTTTGTGTGTGAGAATTTCTGGCAGTTGGAACACTCTTTGATGTCTCTTTGAGTATCAGTCTTTCAGGTCTTGTCTCTCCTTCAATAGTAACTACCACCAGATTGGTATCTTTTCCATTCCATGTCCTTAACCTCTCGACCTGTATGACCTGGGCACCTGTGTTTTCAGACTGTAGGCAACCCTGGACTTCGCTAGCGGACCATTTTGTGTCCACCCCTCTTAGCACCAATTTCTTTGTTGTCTTGTTGGTCTCCATCATTACTTTTATCTGGTGAGGTAGCATGAATTCTTTCGGTCCGGCCTCCAGTTCTGTCATCAGTGAAGTTGTCTTATCAGTTGTTGAGTGAAAGCACGAATCCTTTTTCGTGCCTCCGTACCTTAGAGATGCTTCTCCTGCCTGTTATTGTCTCTAGGATGCTGATCACTTTGTCATCTGGTAGGGCCCTGAGTGAGGCCTCGCCTTCAGACATCTGAGTGATCTTAACGCTCTTCTCCTGTATCTCAGCTGTGTTGCCTGTCTTGTTTGCTTTGTTCCCTCTTCCCTTCTTCGGTCCCGGTCAGGACAAGAATCATGCACCTGTTTGCTGTCGGAAGGAGCTTTTTCTTGAGTAATGGCTTTTGAGCAGCTGTCAGCTATTTTTTCACCCGGAGTAGGTCTGGTGGTTTGCATCTCGGGGTTATTGTTGGTTTTTTCTTCGGCTCTTGACGTCTGGTGGTTGTTTTGTTGACTTTTACACATCTCTGCCGCTTGGTGATTTTCCGTCACTGGGTTACGGATAGCGTCTTCGATGCCCAGGTCTGGCACGACGGGCGTGGATGTTGGTGGTGACTTTGCAAGTTTGTCCCTTGCCTCCCTCTGGAGCCTCATACTTATCATCATAGTCTTTGCGAGTTTGTCCAAGGCTTCATCTAATTTTGGGTTCGAATAAGGGTCTTTTCCTTTGCGGCTGTCAATGGTGTCAGGAGCTGTTTCGCTCGGCTTCCCAGGAGGCCCGGCCTCCACGCTAGCACTTGGGGCAGCCCTGCTCTCCGGCAATTTGATCTTGTCCTTTTCCTTCGAAGCTTCGGGTCGCTCATCGGTCGTAGTATCCGAGGTTGCGTTGTTCGTCTTCTGAGAAGGACTGGCCACGACGCTAGTAGTTGGAGTATTCGTGCTCTCTGGTTGACTCTGTTTGTTCTTTGATGGTTCTGGTTTGATGCTGCTGACAAGTGTTTGAGGGCTTCTAAAGACTTTCCTCTTTTTTGCTTGTGGCTTGGTACGAGTCATTTTAGTGAAATCCGACGGCTGTGTTCGCCCTGAAAACGACGCTCGATTTAATATAGTGCTGTCTTGCGGAGGAAAAGCTTAGTAATTAACAAGGTAGGTTAGTTAATATGTTTCGTAAGATAAGTTATAATAGTTTTCTTTATTGAATTATCGTTTTACTAATTACATCTGATAGAAATAATTTTATTTTTAAAATATTTTCAAATTATGAAAAGAATTCTTGATAACATTATGTTTATTAAATTAATTTAGTAATTCTGAGATTTTCTAATCTTTTGAAAAATATTATTAGGTAAAATATAAAGTAAATTATTTAATAAAATTATTTCCCTTAGGAAAGGAAAAATGTAAAAGTGTTTTCCCTTTTATACACTCAAAATATACAGAAATATTTTATTGAGTAATAGTTGTCGATCTAATCTACGGTGTATATTTGTGCTCATGTTGGCATTTTCACACGGGAATGGGCGATCTAAACGAAACACACCTTTGCCATCTGTGAGGAAGACACACGTGTGAGACGCGGAAGATGATATCAGAGACGGCCATTAGTTTTAGACATCTTGGCGCTGTCTGACACTAGAGGAACTGTTCACGTCCAAGATGATTTATAGCATCTTTCCTAGAAAGTGCTAGTAGATGCTTGAAGAGCTGTTTGCCTGTTTTAGCCATTGCTCGAGTGTTTAGCCAGCTCTCTTTAAAGTTGTTTTCAGTTATGTGTCTTGCTGTAGTGATGTTGACTGGCTGGTACTAAAATTTAAACAAATAGCTCACAAATTCAAACTGATAGTCTTTAAGAAGTCTTTATTTATATATATATATATATATATATATATATATATATATATATATATATATATATATATATATATATATATATATATATATATATATATATAAAATTAATTACAGTATGATGTAGGATCATGGACAATAAACAAGCAGATAAAAAAAACAATTGAGGCCCTTAAGATGTGGAAAAGGGCGCATCTCGTGGAAAAAGGAAAAAAAAACCAAATAAATAAAGAGACCCTAGAAGATAGCTCGGAATGAAATGAGAAATGGTGAAGGAGATGAAATTTATACAGCAAAAAAAATTTGGTTATATAAAGAAAAGACATAACACTTTGCTGTATAAAATAATGTAATGATCAGCTGAAGGTAAATGGAATGATCAGCTGAAGGTAAATGGAATGATCCAGCTGAAGGTAAACGGTGCGAGAGGAAGACAGCGCTATTTGGTGTGGGTTTAAGGACTATCTTCATTGCACAAGGACAACTCCAGCAATTCTCAGATCTTCTCCCTTAGGTCACACAAAGAGGATCTCAGCGTAGCACCGGCGAGAATCCTAATGTGTGTATATAGGAATCGCACATTCTATAAATATTTTTATGGTGAGTAGGTTTCTAATTTTTAAATTTTGACAGGGCATCGCCCGTATGGCTTATTCTTTACGATTTCCAAACTGCCGTGGGATTTTTAACAAGCGAACTTTGCACACGAGACCTCCTATTTGTTCGTCCTTATCTGAGAATGCTAGGTATCCGATCTCACTACCCAGGCGACTAGGAGGGGGGGGGGGGGGGGGGGTAAAACATTATTAGGACCACTGGTTCTGAAAGAAAATTTCCATAAATTATAATCCCTCAACCGCAAATCGAACCCGGTACCTCTAGAAATCGAGGCGGACACATACTTCTTAGCCAGTCCGACTCCGAAGACAGTTCTATAAATAGGAAACCTACATAATGAGCTGGAGAGAAAGTTTATCGGAGTACACTCTCGACATCTTCGTTTTCTTCGTCGTTCACTATCAGACGTCAACTTCAATATATTCAAAGAAAGCAATGGTCAGCTTGAGGTTATAATTATCTCCATAGAGTTTTTCCAAGAATAGTAAATGTGGTGGCCATACGCGTAATATTTATTGGTCAAATGTTGGACACCTTTCGAGTAGAACACTCAAAACAGGGGATAGAACTTTGGAAATCCAGTCTAGTCGACCTTCGTTGGTTGTGAAGACGGCAGCTGATGATAATGATGTAATGGAAATAATCTGCATTTTACACACAGACATTTAAGTTCTTTCATCGACTCTGCTGAGGTGGAAAGTAGATTCCCTGTGCATTCGATAATTTACCTTTATGTATGTGATAAGTTATTTCCTGATTACATGCCTCAGGTTTCCCTTCTTTATGTGTTTAAACGTTTATTCAAGACCTACCCTCTGTCCTGTACTTACTGTTCTTATTCTTTCATCATTTACTAGACACAGTATTAAGGTATTTGTCTTGTGTAAACTGACCTATACTGTGTAATAGGGGAACAACAGAAGTGATTGCGTCATTAATAGGCTGGATTGCCCTAGGTAAATCTCCGGTGTTATGTTTTGCGTGTCGCGCTAATAACCCTTGTCATCGAGGCACTATTTTTGTGGTGCTTAGATGCCAGGGAGAATATTGTGATTCGCTTCCGTAGCTAGGCGGGGGTCCCGCGCGGAAAGGCCTGGGTTCGATTTCCCGGTAAGCCACTCACGTCTGTTGTGTTTCTGTTGTCCAGTTTTCAACTTTTTTATTTCTCACGAGTGCCTGGAACACGTGACCCTTACGTGTGTGTAATATTTATCTAAAATATGCTCCAGACTGCGTCGTGAACGAAAACCACTGCTAATTGGTAGGCGCTTCTAAGAAAGGACAACAAAGAAAGAACGATTGATAGACACAAAGACGTTTATGGCACTCAGACAGACAGACTGACAGACAGACAGACAGAACTAACGAACGAACTTTATTTTCAAAGGGTTGAGAATTGGGCATGCAGGCCCGTCTGACATTCTGCCCTTCCTTTCTCTCACCTTTCATACTGAATTCATTTATTCCCATATGCGTTTTACACATCAATGTCAAGGAATTCAACGTTGTAAAGTAAAATAAAATAGCACACTCATATTAATATTAACTACATATAAACATGACAAAATATGTTGAAAAGTACAAACATCGTCATTAGAACCTACAGTTGATGTTATAAGAAAAGATAATCTGAATATGGATGCTTGTAATCAGAACTACAGACGGACGGACAGACAGAACGAACGAACGAACGAACGAACGAAATCTTTATTTCATCAGGGTAAAGAAATAGGCATAATTGCCTTTTTACATTTCTGCCCTGCAATACAATTTTCAGTGTGTTAAAAATTAAAATATTAACAACTTCAGACAGGATCAATTAATAATATCATCACAATCATAAACTTAGCTCAGACAAGTACATTTACTCATAGTCATTCACGCACATAGAGAGAGAGAGAGAGAGAGAGAGAGAGAGAGAGAGAGAGAGAGAGAGAGAGAGAGAGAGAGAGAGAGAGAGAGAGAGAGAGAGAGCAAGAGAGAGAGAGACTTAATATAAAAAATTCAATTTAAAATAAAAATATTACAATGATAGTTAAATGCTCGTGGAAACGTTGAAATAACTGAAACAGAATTGTCGTTAAATGTGTGTACAAGATTTCATGACATGTGAATGCAGATGTCTTTTGAATGTGGTGTAATTATCAGTTTTGACAGACTTGGGTAGAGAATTCCATGCTAAACCACCTGCATAACTAAAACAACTTCGGAAGAGGTCAGTTCGAGGTTTTGCAAGGTCCAAAAGTAGGTCGCCACGTATAAAATATGAGCAGTATTTATAACAGGCAGACAGGCAGACAGACAGACAGACAGACAGACAGACAGACAGACAGACAGATAGATAGATAGATAGATAGATAGATAGATAGATAGGTAGATAGATAGATAGATAGATAGATAGATAGATAGATAGATAGATAGATAGATAGATAGATAGATAGATAGATAGATAGATAGATAGATAAGGTGTTTAAAAAAAAACAGTACGCTTCAGAAAAGTAAGAGAAGTAACTCTTAAAAAACTTGAGTTGACTCACGAGAGTACCTGTTAATTCCCTTATCTTTCTGTTGTCTACTGTCCTCCATTTTTATTATTTTGTGTTGTATCTTGCGTGTACCTTGTTCTTATCTATTACAGTTTACGATTCACAGAACTCTGGGTTCCCTCGTTATCTATTTCTGCACAGACTACATCCTCGGTTATTTCTGAATAGGTGCATGCGTAGAATAGAGGGAAATGAAGAGGTATAAAACGATCACTAATGTGGAACTGATGACAAGAACCTGACAAGTACCAGTTGAACATGAGATGAGAAGACGCTGGCGATGGATAGGACAGACACTGAGGAAACCTGTTGATAGCATTACAAGGCAGTCTTTGTTCTGGAATTCCCAGGGTGAGAGAGGTAGGGGGAGGCCAAGGAACGAATGTAGAAGAGAACTGTAGAGAGATATAAAGGACATGAAGAAGAACTGGATGCTATAGAGCTGATGACATGAGACAGGAAGGTTTGACATACGTTTTCTGAAGGCTACTGTTCTTTTTTTTCCGCCCCATCTTTGTTTTGCACATGTCTTTTCAATCAATCAATACCCTTTAGCTCCCCAAGTAATTCGACTAACACATGCCAAGTCTTTCTGTCCTGTGCCATCCGCTTAAGTTCTTTACATGTTTTCCTCATCATTTTCACATCTGTTTCCAGTTCTCTTCTCCATGTCTTTTGCTGTCCGTTATTTCTTTACACTGGAGGTTCTAGAACAAAGACTACTTTCTTTACGATAACCAGTGACGTCCTCAACGTATATTGCATAGATCGTCTGTGACATGTACTAATCGCTCGAGATATTTGCTTTTTTTTCTCCATCTCAGTTACTTGTGCAGCAAACAAATTTCAAGCAGATCTCGTTTTTGCAACTTTGTCTTTGGCTATGTGTGTTGTCTGATCTTTATATTTTTGCCCCATCGTTTTTTGTGTCAATATCTATGAGAAAAATTGCGAATTCTGGTATACAACCTGGTGTGGCAAACAAACCAAAGACAAGTAAAGTTAATTGTTCTACAAAGCAAACACAAAAAAAGGGCAGAGATTAGGAAGCAATTTAACAGGAGAGGAAGGCTAATGCAGAAGATCTAGACGTTTTCAACCGGCGAGAGAAGAATGAAGAAAAGTGGTTAGAAATTTAGAAAAGCTAAATTTGTTCTCCGAGCATGACGTACACAATCTGGAAGCTTCCACATCTTATAATCGAAATGCATCTGCAAAAGCTAAGGAAAAAGGAAACTGTGAGACCACAGCTTTTGATTTTCAAAAGAACATACATTTGCCCCTCGCCCCTTTTTTTCTTTCCCCAATTCCCCCCCCCCCCTTTTCCACCCCCCCCTTTCCACCCCCCCTCCCCCCCCCAAAAAAAGGACCAGTGACGTATACTACCTACGCCAGCTTACGAACGTAAATTTTAATATTCAAATTCTTTCAACTGATTCTGTGTACGTGTACACTTATGATGACACAATTGGAGACAAGGTGAGGAATAATTACCTGCCTCAGTCAGTGACAGACATTCACTATTTTTTTTTTTTTCCCCCTTTGTGGCTGCGCCGAACAAAATAAAAATTCAACAGTGTTCAGGGAATGTGAACATGAAGGCCAACGCAGAATTGCCAGAGGACCTACGTAAAGTCTTTCAAGATGCAAGACTAACAACCATTACCTTTTGAGTGATATCAACGTGACTCGGGAAATCTTTTTTGCTTTTTCTGATTACGTAAATGGAGACTATAAAACTATTTGTCCTTTTCAGACAAGGCCAATAAGAGTGTTGCAGATTCGGAAAGCTAACCCTCAACCACTCCTTCACAACCGCCCATGGAATGGTACTGTAAAATCCTTCTTTGTCACAGCATATGGAAGGAAAAAAAGTTAAGTCCTTGCAAACTCGGCAGTCTCAACCAACTCTACAATGGCCACTTGCCAATCGCAGCTGCCAAATATGAAGATTTGCAAATGCTGAAATATTTCTGCAGTACTGCAAATCACGGCTGTCTATGATAGATTGCCACATGTTAAGTGCTACTACTGGGTCCATCATGAAATGAGACTTTGATAAATGAAAAGACTAATTTAACAGTGTTCTCTCATCAATATAATTGCAACGGTTGCCTGTGCAATTATTAAATTTGACCCAGTTACTTCTTTCTAATGTTTCATATCGCATTATATCTCATACTCGCTGATGGAAGTTGTGAAATCTTGGTTGTTTATTCCCCCTTCTCTTCTCTCCTCCCCTCCTCCCCCCCCCCCCCCCCCCCCCCCCCCCCTCCTTCCCCACCCATCTCAATTTAAAATAAAAGAAGTTTCTATTTATAATTGTGCCATAGTTGTTTCGTGTTTAATTGCTCCACCTTCATAGAACAATGCATGTCAGGTCCTGAGATTGACAACTGTGAAATAATATATTTGGTCTTAAATTGTTAAAGTTTCTGAATAATTCCACAATTCCACCTGCCAGAATAAGTGGCATAATTTTATTAATTATTGGAAAATAAACTATGTATCTGTTCATCCTGTTGCTACATGTCGTGAAATAAGTTCGTTCTCTTTTTCGGGTCTGCAATTCACTCCGGCATTATTAATGTATCATCCCTTCTAAGCGCAACTTTTCATTGTTTATTGTTTACGTTCACATCGTTTCAAGATCATCGTTATCATATTTTGACCTACATGTCCTCCCTTACTTTTTTCTGACCTCTTGACTTATTTGAATCAACATTGACTTCTATATGTGCAGGGTGAATAGTTTACGTTATGTTACAGCTTCCGACAGACAGAAAAGGCGTCAGTAACTAGCGAGACGGATTGACTCAACTAACGTTTGATACAGGGACATCGGTAGTAAATAATTTCCCAAAACCATATTGTTCAGGATTTCTAGTATGGACGACAGACGGTATTTGGAGATAAGGTGTCAGTTTGCAAACATGACGTGCCCAAATACACGACCAATTTCACTTAGATGTCGGGAGATATCAGTTTTGTTAAGGATTTAAGACAAGAACAGTGATATAATACGGTCGGCAGATTGAATTTAATCAACTAGGAGAAAGAAATATCTTGGAAGATAGTATCAGTGATACATATGTGATGTAGTGAGATTGTAAACATGACGAGTAACAACAGAAGTGTCAAGACCTTATATGCTTTTGATGTTTGAAAATACCATGTAAATGGCAATCTTATGTTGTCATGTAACAATGTTCTGTATACGGGTTGTGGGGGAACCCCTACCAAAATCAGACACATATTTGCAATTGGTTTAGCATTTGAAATGCTAAAACAGACTGCTCTTGAATGGACTTCTCCTCCACAAAGCAGCTAGGGTTCGGAGGCGAAAATTTCGCTGAAAACATGCCGCTTTGTAAGACTACATCACTGACCGCAAGTTTCATTAAGAAGACACCATAGACAGTCAGGAACATTAAATATTAGGACCTAAATACAGGACAAGCCAAAGTGAATTCTAAGATAAGAAGGGAGTACCTCCAGAGAAATAACTTTGCGCCTTAAGTTCTAGGATCCTAGTTTAAGTGCACTCAGTAAGACACCGAACATACATGAAACAGACGGACTCTTAAACAATTGCCCGACAATATTGGGATGTTTCTGTCGTGGTTTTTGATGTTATTGTATGGTTGATATGTTACCTAGTGTACTGTATGAGGTCAGCTGTGAAGGCTCCTGAGATAAAAGTTTATGTGAGTTACAGAAGGCCCTTCTGCTACCGCTTTACGACCTCAAACAGACCTATTCTACTATAATGAGTGTTAGCTACGTTAAAAGTCTAGGGTACTGAAATGTAATGTGTTGGTAACACTGGCTAACAAAAAAAAAAAATTTTTTTTTCTTTCTCTAACATTTCTATGTTTTTCTGGTCAATTTTAATGCGCTGTTTTTAAATCTGCAAACCGTTTTTCTCTATCAGGTCGGGATCTCTAGAAATACGCAATTGAGGTTTTTTAACAACGCATACAGTATTACAACATCATTCGTACAAGAAGTATAACAGTTATGTAGGGTGAATGTCTTTGCAGTCAACTTTCGTCGGTGAATGGCATGTGGTACATCGTGATGAAGCATCCAGCAATAATCGGCAAGCATGGTCACACTCCACCGTCCTTGATAACGTGACTCCATTACGGCGATATCTTGATGGAGTTTTTCTCCATGTTCATCGCTGACTTTGCCAAGGTTGTCAGGGAAAAAGTCAAGATGCGAATCGAGCAAATGGATTTTGAGGGACATGTTACAGCCCATAATTCTGTATGCATCTATGCACTGCTTAACAATATGCACATAGTCGACAGATTTGTGATTTCCCAGAAAGTCATCGACGATCGATTTGAATGCCATCCATGCGCGAAGTTCACTACCATGTAACAAGTTCTCGAATTGTTTGTCTGCAATAACTTTCCTAATCTGAGGTCCTACAAAGATACCTTCCTTTATCTTTGCATCGCTAACTTGCGGAAACTTTTCTCGAAGATAGTGAAAGCTTTGCTCGTTTTATCTAACGCTTTTACGAAATTCTTCATGAGCCCCAACTTTATATGTAACGGTGGTAAAATGATGCTGTCTTTGTTAACTAATGGCTCGTGTATTACATTTTTATGCCCGAGCTGCATACGATCCCTGATAGGCCACACATTTCTTGCATAATGTTCCTATCTGTTGCGGCTGTCCCATTCACATAGGAAGCAACAAAATTTAGTATACCCAGTCTGCATGCCCGCGAGAATTGCAATGACCTTTAGGTCTCCACAAATCCGCCATTGGTAGTCATTGTACTTTATTTTTGCCAAAAGTATAGCCATATTGTCATAAGTTTCTTTCATATGAACAGAATAGGCGACTGGAATTGATGAAAATAAATTTCCGTTATGCAATAACACGGCTTTTAGACTAGTCTTGGAAGAGTCGATGAAAGGTTGCCATTCGTTGACTATGTGCTCATGACCGAGGTGCACCATTAGACCGTTTGCATCTTTGCAATAGCAAATGTCATCATCCATCTCAAAGTATTGAACATGTTCTCTGTGTCTATGACGAAATTTAGATATCGGAGGATTGGGCGCTAAAAGATTCCATTCTTTGATTCGCGAACCGAGTAATTCCGCTTGTCCTTTGGTAAGAGCGAGATCACGTATTAGATCTGAAAGTTCTGAATGGTTAATTAAGTGAACACCATCATTCACCGGTATATAATCTGAGTCAGAATTAGTTTCTAAAGCAGGTAAACTATCACTTTCTGATGGTTCATTCCCGTCCAACGGATATTGTTCTGATGGAACTGGGATCGGACACGTGATTGGATCATGAGGCACTGGTTTCGAAACTGATTCAATATTTGAATAAACCACAGACTTTCTAGTTTTAAAAGTGAAACCATGGATATTTGTCAAGCAGAAGTAACAATCAGTAGCGTGATTTGTCGGTTCACGCCATATTACTGGCACTCCAAAAGGCATCGACTTATGCTTCGGCGATTTTCGTAACCAACCTGTCAATCTATTTGCACAAGTCGAACAAACTGCATTTGGCTTCCAAGATTTATTTGCATCATCAACTTTCAAATCGAACTAAAGTTCATATGCTTTCTTTAGTAATGGTGTAAAGTTTTTCTGGTGAACACGATCGGTAAAATATCTGCACACGTAACAGAACAGATCAGCCGAATTTCTACAACTTCTAGAAGCCATATTTCGCTCAGAATTATTTCAAAATACAGTGACTATTTGGAAAATAGCGTAACATATGTCATGCATCTTTTAGCAGTATAAAAAGTAGAATTATTTTGCATTTTATTAATTTTTAATAAGTTATATAGTAAAAATGGAACGGAGCAAATAACGGTTTCCCAAAAATATATTTATTCACAAATATCTTAAGAACCCGATGTGATAGAGATAAACGATTTTCAAATTTGAAATCAGCGCAAGAAACTGACCTAAGAACACTTATTCTTATATAAGAAAGAAAAATGTTGTTTGTCAGTGTAATAAAATACACTGACACACACATGTAAATAATAAGTCTAATAATAATAATGATAAACTCTATAATACACTGAACTAACACTGGCTGTTAAAGTTTAAGTTTAAAAATTTTTTAAATTTATTAGTCCTGAACCAATTGTTTCTTTTGGTCAGAACATATGAAATGATAGGTATTTATCAATGAAATGCATATATATATTGCATAATCAAATATAACTTTTGTACATAGGTATATTATTACAATGGTTAATATTAATGGTATCTACACTGTCTCGGGAACACTAGCACTGGATGGTTAGTTGGGGTGGCGTCGTCATGCCCAATCTATGTTTACAAAGTTCATAGTCCTTAACATATGGACTGATGTTAATGTTTCTATAACACGCTTTATTTCGTTATTTATGGTGGAAATATTGAAAGAATCTCCAGCAGGCCAGGTTAGCAGTTTACTGGCCTGTAATGATGTAGTACAGAATTCTTGTGGCCCACTCCTCTCAATAGCTGGAGTAAAATGTTAGGCTGCACAAACACCCGCTCTTGTACTTCTACAAGAGTATCTGGCACAATCGTAGTGCCAGATCAGAAACTCTGAAACAAAATTTGTGCCATGTGTCAGTACTCTATTCACTGCGCCACTCTTACACACAACACCACAAAACAGCATTACACAGATTGAGTCAGATCTCTCTGACCAACGTAACACATCTCACCCAGTTGTTATCAATTAGTACAAGTTCCCCAAGACTGCATTGCATCCGAAATATGTTCAATAGTTTCCTCTTCTATTTAATAAGGTGGGTGATATGTTCCCACTGATGTCAATAATCAATCCTCCTTCCATAGTCTTAGATAGGTTTTCATATATTATTAGTTTGTCTCTAGGCCCTGGACTGCGGCTGGGGACCTAGAGCAAGCACTCACTTGTCGTAATCATTTTTCATGATATGGCAGTATCAATCACTCAAAATATTTAAATAAACAAGATAAATGCTTTTTGCCTTACCACAATTCAGAATTGAGAACACAGTTACTTAGGACTAGCAAAACTCAGCTGAGCTGCCGGCTAGATTAGGGCGTCCCACTGATTTTTATTTATTAATTCTGGAAAATCACCTCTAGCAGTCAAGAACTGTGTTACTGGACAGTCTTCTAACAAATGGTACAAGTGTGCGTCTCCCATTCACTAATATAAATACATTTGTCCAATCACGGACTTCCCCTCTAATTTTTTTCAAATATTCAAACTAAAAGTCAAATTTCAGTCAGATCTCAGTCAAGTATGTATTATTTTCTGTTGGTCCGTCTGTCTCTACTTGGCTTTTCACAAAAATACACTTGTTTCTTGGACCAACTACACGCAAAAACTGCACAAACCTGCCCCGTTAAGATATTTTTCGCTTCTATCCTCCGACTTTGCCCCCCTAGTTCATTGCAGTTTGATTTTTGCATTTTTAGGGCTCAAGGACACCAAAATGTAACGTTAGTGAAATATGCACAAAAAAACTGTTCGCTAGTCTGATGTGAACAATACAGTCTTTCATCAATATCTTCCGTGTTATCTGTCCGTCTGTATAATTAAAAGTATATTATTTCTCTGCTCAAGATGGGCTATCAAACTAGCTAGGTTTTATTTTCCTAACTTTATTATTAAGGAAAACCCTACTTTTCTCAAGGTTAGTTTTTCTACCAAGTCCTTACATTGTGTCAACTAGTGGCGTGATTTTTTTTCTTTAAACTACAACTTGCGTCTTTTTAGATTCAAACACGTGTTCAGTCATATTTTTTTCCCTTTTTCTCTCCGTTCTCCCCCCCCCCCCCCGCCTAAAAGGGTAAACCGTTTCGTCTGCATGTCTAACTAGTTAGTTTCAAATGGCGGTAGAAAGTGCTGGCGTAGGCAAGAATGTATCCTCGTATCTTACGTATAATTTTATCCCTACATTTTATCTTACCCGTTATCTTTATAATTGGAGATATTTTAACGTTGTATCACTGTATTTTTCACCACAGTTTCCTATGTAAAAAGTCTGCTCATTCGATATTGGGGTAAGTTGTAATAGATATATTTTATTTTTGCATTTTGATATGTATAATCTGTTTGTTGATGTACAATGGTGTCACGTAGGTCTTTATATCATTAAATTACCTAGATCTTCTTCCTATTCGCTCACCTGAATCCTTTTATTTTATTATCTTTCCGTACTTGTTTTTCCTGTATTTTTTCGCATCACTCGTTGCGAAAAATATATTTCTTTCCCATCATCGTTTTTCTTTCTCATACTGACTAGTAACCTTATTGCATCAGATGTCAGTCGCGCAGATAGCTGTGAATACACGGTTCTCGCCAGACATACGTCTGCAGTTTCCCCGGTCAGGATCAGATCGCTGGGCCTGGGGTGTGAGAAATTCGTTTCGCTGGACATAGAGCAGACTTTTGGTCTGCCATTTTTCACCTGTCACTAGCTTAAGGTGTCAAACCCGGCATCTGTACGACGCAGTTGTAGACGGTTGTCTGAGATTTGCAACTGACACGCGCTTTTTCCCGGTCAGTTTGTTAACGCAGGTGCGTAATCGCCCGGTGGCAGTTACGACACGCCTCTAAGTATAACTTAGCTGTTATGAGAAGGGGGAGAGATCGGCGCGGGGGAGATAGTTCATCCTTTGTCTGGTTTAAAATATTAACCCACGTTTGAAACTATTTCATTTCACTCAGTAACTTTGCAGTTAGACTAGAACAACCTTCGTTCGATTTCTAAATAATCTCTGTAAATAGAGATGGCCTTAGTTTGGTCGAAGTGGTTTAACGTTCTTAGTAATTCTGTGTTTGAGGTATATTAATAATATATATATTATTATCTAGTATTTTGTGAAGTGATTAAGTGTTAAATTGCCGATTTTATCTCACTAGTTAGATTTTGTGCAGAGTGCTTAATTTATCTAGTCTGTATTATTTATAGTGACGAGTTACATTGGAAAACAGAAATTATATTTCTTGCTTAAATTCAGTCGGCTAATAAAGAAATTTAATTTAACTTCTGAATAATCAGACGAGAGAATCTATTTTAACACTAACTTATAACGCTAGATACATCATTGAGTGTTGACGAAATATGTATGTATTTTGTAATTCATGATGTTTGATTTTATTTACATAACTTACTTTACGGGAAAATTGCATTATAAGTCAAGCGGTCGGCTTGCTATTTAAAAATGTAAGTTATATTGAGTACATATATGTAAATTATTTGATATGTGTTCTTTCCATTTTTATATAGTGAAACGGTGGTACCCAACTTTCCAGCGTTTAGTAAAGAGACATATTTGTGTGAAGAATAGACAGTCCTTATGTTGAACCACGTGGGTTTATCAAGTAACACTGATCTGACAGTGCATATGCAAACTGAGTTAGACAGAAATACTATATCCCAATAGCGGGTTTTCAAAGACTGTAATGATCAAGGCAGGGCCTTTGCGCCAGATCTTAAATTCTTTCATAAACTCTACGTAAATTTGCTGCCTGGCGGCGAGAATATTACAAGAAACTTTAACATTCCGCAAGAGATTGTGACTAGTATGGTGGTGACCAAATATAGTAACTTCCTGAAAGTAGACACCGATCTGACATTCCTTAAATTCTAGAAACCAAAGCTAATGACATTGTGCTCTGCTAACTTTCGTGCCTGGACAATATTTTATGTGACTTAATCAGACATTCGAAAAATTAGAACACCCAAGGAATCGTTCCCTGAGAGTTTAGTACGTCTTTTGGAACTGGGGATTTCTTGGTCAAGGACTGCATTTTCGGGTCTGTGTGAAGGTCCTAGAATTGAGTATGTTCCCAGAGGCAGCGAGCAAAGTTGTGAGTATAACTGTGTACCCATGGCCATGGCTGAATGAATGAGTGCACGCAGATCAGAGTGTTATTTTACAGTTATAGATTGTCACCCATGTACTGTCTTAATTCTTGTTGTTTAACCTGCAGAATTTGTTACTATTTGCTAGAGTTTCTTTACTTCTTAGGCTAAATCAGATTATTCAACTCTGTGCATACATTTACGAGAAAAGAAGAAAAACTCTTAGCCTCAACCCTACGTATCTATAACTCTTTGGGCCATCATCTGTTCTCTTAACGGGGCTGTGGGCTAAACCTAGAGTAAGATTTTAACGGGCTATCATCCTTGTAGCATTTTCTAAAATTGTATGACTATGTGTATATGTTTTTCCTTGATGTAATTTTTTTGGTGTTGTGAGAAATTTTGATATGATAATTAAAATATCTCTCTTGAACAAACTCAGTGCGTTGGTCAGCTCGATCCCAATTATATATATAATCATTGTTATAGATTTTCCAAGTTTGTGTGTTTAACTGTCGTCACGTGTATGTGCGTGCCCGTGAGTAGATAGAATTATATGTAATATATATAGGTGGTTTAGACTGTCGGACTCTGTAAAAGCCGTCGTAGAGGATAGGTGAGAGGGAGAAGTATTCTTTTCGCTTTCAGCGACAGCCTCTATACCACAGTCTATCATCTCACCACTCGTGGAATCTATTTTTCATTTTTCTAACTCTCACCGTGACTATCACTCATTCCAACCTATTCAGAAGGGACCAAACCCAAGTCATAATACTCCTATCCTAAATCTACGACAAATGGTATATGAGGCTGGCAACCTCATGACTGCCAATACGTTGACACATAAACCACCATTGCATAAGCTGGTGACCGTTTCGTACAGGTTTCATCACACCAGGATTGAGTTCAGAGATTTGATGATATCATGGAGTGCATATTTATTATTCAAGCCCTTTAGTAAATTTCACACACACACACACATATATATATATATATATATACATATATATATATATATATATATATATATATATATATATATACATATATATATATATACATATATATATATATATATATATATATCATATATATAATATATATATATATATATATATATATATATATATATATATATATATATATATATATATATATATATATATAAGGATCCCGTTACACGCCCATTGATGCATATTGGGAATATGGTGTTAGGCCCATATTTTCTTGACCATCGGCACACTAAGGGTGATGTCAGCATCACGCCGGCCGCCTTAACCTTCCCAGAGTTGCTCTGGTACCCATTTGGGGCTGGGTCGACCAAGGAGCCGTTTGCGGTCTAAAAAAATTCCACTTCATCTGGGGATATATATATATATATATATATATATATATATATATATATATATATATATATATATATATATATATATATATATATATATTTCGTGTTGGTGTCTAGCACAATTTAAACCATCTTTTCTTTGTTTATAAACAACTTTATTAATTTTACATTGTTAACAAGTAAGTGATTATTAAATCTGTTTATCTGTAACTTTAAAGTTATAGTTGGATTAGTCACTCTTAAGTGAATTGAATGTCTTGCACGCGTATGAATCATTCTGTTATAAATACATAAGCATAGAGAGCTATTAGATTAGTCGTTGCTGAAATGTGGCTTCAGAAATACGAACGAAAATATATTTCCTCACAGAAGGGGCGGGAGAATAATAATTTCATGATAGCTTAGATGATCTCAGTTGTTATGCTTGCTTTTCTTTACAATCCTATGAGGCTCCATTAAATAGAAGCATCATTCATTGAAGAATATTCTTCATCAAAGGTTAATACCTTTGAAGACCCTCATCATTATGCTCTTGGGATTGGCAGTTGTTGGTTGTTGGACCACTACTATGGAGCAGGGGATACAATCCTGTCACACAAAATCAAATCAGTATATTTAGGCCTGCTTCGTAATCCGTGCAGACATTGTGTATGTATTAAACTTAAAAGACACACACCTCCGCTGTCAAAGAAAAACTCTCTTGATGACAGGGGTCCCACTTTTATTTATGCAACCCTATCAGGTAGCATATGAATCATACAGAAACAATGTTGTCCACAAGTTTACTTTGAAGGCAATTCCTAAGCAACACCATAATACCGAGCTATTTAGGTAATATCTACGTAACACCATATAACCCAGCACAGACTACAGGACTCTCTGAAATAAAATGAAACAAAATAAACTAGCATCGTACTAATGGACAAACATCATCTACGTCATAATACATACATATGTGTGAAAATATGCAAGTACATGCACTTATATGTCCATGTGTGTGTGTATGTTGTGTGTGGTGTACACATGTGTGAAAATATGCTAATAGATGCGCTTAAATGACCATGTGTGTGTGTGTGTGTGTGTATGTGTGTGTGTTCATGCAGGTCTGTGTATATGTGTAATCATACAATAAACATATTTAAGTCAACAATAATGCCTTCATACTCATACTAAATACTAACTACATCATCACGAGAGACAAAACTTAAATGAAACACTTCTATCTATGATGAAATATTCCACACAGCGCACTGGTCTAAATGACATCAATTTATCAGTATGTGAGAGGCCTAGCTGATCTAAAGAACAAGCAGACATATACTCTATTCTTACAGCTGTATACTAAATGTAATAGGCATAGGCTACTCACGGAGCTAGAGGGTACGCAAATCTTCCTCTCACAAAAATCACTGATGTAAAATTAACCATACTTACGGCTCACAAGAATGCAATATAACTGTTGCTTAACACTACACAAATAATAATAATGGTAATAAGTACACACTTGTATGCAGCGCATCGCGGCACTAGAATTCCTGTAATAAAATCACTTAGTACTTTCACATTTAACACACAGTCTCACGGTTGAAAAAAGCTATAAGATATACGTGAAATCATGCTTAAAAACACATAAATCGCCAATCAGCTTCTATCAAATTATAGATAGAGAAATGCTAAAAAGCATTAACTTCTAAACCTGAAACGTCTAATATTACAAAATCTAAAGTATTATAAAAATATACTCATCTGCAAGCATACCGCTATGTCGTTAGTTCTCTTAGCACAGACGCAACATATGCTTATCAAATCCTCTACCTCACTGGTGTATCGTACCGAGGATGCATACCGCACATGAAGACGATCTGGCTTCTTTTCAACTCTGACTCGACTCTCTCACTGTTTCAGTTTAAATCAACATATTCACTCCTGTATCACATGATAGCCATGTCAAAATGTCGGGCAAATCTCCGCCCATCCCTCTATGGAGCAAATCAGGAGTCCTATGCTCAGTTTGGATGACATGAGATCACATCTTAGTAAAGATTAATTTCCTAATCGACACAACTCAAGGTCCGCCCACTAATGGTAACATCCCACGATATCCGTTGCCCTACTCACACTTCTTACGGTTTCGTGCTCAACAGGGTGTTTTCCTCTGGTGTCAGACAGCGCCGAGATGTCTAAACCCAAGGGCCGTCTTTCATTACATCTTCTGCGTCTCACACATTTCAAAGATGGCAACGGTGTGTTTCGTTTAGATTGCCCACTCCAGTGTGAGAATGCCAGCATGAGCGCAAATATCCACTTCCTCGATTATATATACAAACCCATCCATTGTATTCCACGTCTTACCGCAGTTCCCCTCCACTTCCTCAAATATACACCGTAGACCAGATCATAAATTAATTACCCAGTCTAAATTTACATCCTTCTGGCCAAATGGTCACAGATATAGAAATGATAAAAAATAGTTATATTAAACATTTATGTCCTTAGATTAAATATTTTTTTCCATACAATTTCTTACTTACTTACTTAGTCGTTCCCTTTCTACCGTGAGGTGTAGAGGTTTGGAAGAGAGAGCGCCAGACTATTCTATCGGCTGTCTTCCTCCTGGCCTGGTTCCATTCTAGTCCTCGGTCCTTCAAAGATTGTCTAATGTTGTCCTCCCAGCGAACTCTGGGTCGTCCTCGGGGTCTGGATCCTTGGCTCTTTGTTTCCCATGCTTGTCGTGGTAGCCGATCTTCTCCCATTCTGCATACAATTTCAAGGTTCAAAAATCAATTTTCTCAGATTTCCCTTCTTGTGGAATGTCTGGTCTCATACGTGTGTGTTTGTGTGTGTGTGTATATATATATATATATATATATATATATATACATATATATATATATATATAACGTAGCCTCTTCAGACGGTGCACACGGACCACTCCATCAGTACACCGATCTCCTCCCTTAGATCACACAAGGAGGATCTCAGCACGGTGCATGAACTCCGTAGCACCGGCAAGAATCCCAATGCGTGTAAATAGGAATCACACATTCTATAAATATTTTTGTCGTGGGTTGGTTTTCAAATTTTAAAATTTGCCAGGGCAGCAGCCATATGGCCTACTCTTTACGATGTCTTACTGCCGTAGAATTTTTAACGTGCGCAACTTTGCACATAGGACCTCCAATTTTTTCACCCTTTTCCGAGAAGTTTAGGCATCCGATCTCACCACCCAGGAGACCGGGGAGGGGGGGGGGGAGATATGACATCATTAGGACCACTGGTTCTGAAAAAACAAATTCCATAAATTATATTCCCTCTACTGGGAATCGAACCCGGTACATTTAGAATTCAAGGCGGACGCCATATCTCTTAGCCATTCTGACACCCCCCCCCCCCCCCCCCCCCCCCCCCCCCATAGCCTCTATATGACTAGTTTCATCATTCCTTTTAGTTCTACTCTAAGAAATCCCAGGTAATGTTAGACTGAACTTGCTCCAAGTATTTATGAGCTTTTTTATTCTGTTTTTTTTTTTTTTTTTTTTTTTTGTAGCTATAAGCTAAGTAAACCACACAGCTCATTGATTATCCGTTTCTTTTATTTTCATGGTTGCCTCAAGATCAATACATTGGCTGCCTTCATGATCAACCCTTGTGACTCTACATTTTTTTTATGTCTTATGTTCATTCGCCAAATCGTCATTCTATTTATCAACGTCATCTAACTGAAGCTCAACACCCCCATTCATTTTGGTTTCATCTTGGCCTGGTTTCTGAGAATCTGTTAATTTCGGGAAATCACCGGACATTTTCAAGACGTCTGCTGATTTCTCGGAATCTTTGTCATGAAAGGCCTTGTACTTCAACCAAATCTGCCGAACGAGGTCAATAGTCAGCAGATCTGTTGAATTCTCTGCAATCATCCTTATTACGAAAACACCGTCTGCTTGTAAATATCTCTTGGCCATAGCTAGAAACAGCTTCTTATCTTCATGAGTAGCTGATTGCTGGGGAAACAGATATTTTGAGTATTTCGCTAAAAACTCAACCGTCTTAGTCTCTTGGAGAAGCTGAAATGTCCACCTTGAGAAACTTGCAATGTTGGCGATCAAAGTGATTAACAAACAGAACCATAAAATGAAGAAGAACTTTTCAAGGAACAGATTAATCCCCAGAACACATTGAATTGTGTATGTGTGCACGTTTGCCAGTGCACGAACCTTCATATCGCATAGTGCCACACGTGGAAAAACATATTCATTTTCCCATTGTCCGTTCTGGGCGTATGATGTAACAGCGTCCAAACCGAACTTCCAGTAATTTGTCTTGAGAAAAGTTGAGATCAAAAAGAACTGGCAAAACGCATTGAGGAGGTAAAGGAACTTGATGAAAAGGTAGATAAAAACCAGGTTGTGTCCAGATCTTTTTCCGTAGCAGATGACAGAATTCGCAAATGAACGTTGGAGGAATGCGAATCTTCCTTTTCTGAAAAGACATAAACAAGCATTAATGATAACTCATTCTAAAGACAAAATGATACCGCCTCTAATCAATACATTTATGTAAGTATGTAAAGCAAGAAATCGACAATAAATCAAAAATTCGTTTAGCGTTTGTTGAATGAGGGCAGATCTGAAGATACATAAATTATCGTTTAAAAAAAAACCCTACTGAACTTACCTAACGTGGCTGTTGTACAATCAAATCTACTGGGACTTACCTAACATGCCTACTGTACTGTCAGATCTACTAGTTTAAACTATTACATCTACTATACTACGAGTATCATATATATTAGTCCGACCTAATACGCCTACTCTTATTTTACATCTGCTGGGCTTATCTAGCATGTCTACTGTATTATCAGATGTACTGGGATTTATCTAACATGTCTACTGTATTATCAGATGTACTGGGATTTATATAACATGTCTGCTGTACTCTCAGATGTACTGGGATTTACCTAACATTTCTACTGTACTATCAGATGTACTGGGATTTACCTAACTTGTCTACTGTATTATCAGATGTACTGGGATGTATCTAACATGTCTACTGTATTATCAGATATACTGGGATTTACCTAACATCCCTACTGTACTGTCAGATTTACTAGTTTAAACCATTACATTTACTATACTATCAGATATATTGGTCCGACATAATACGCCTACTCTTCTGCTAGATCTGCTGGGCTTATCTAGCATGTCTACTATATTATCAGATGTACTGGGATTTATCTAATATGTCTACTGTATTATCAGATGTATTGGGATTTAAATAACATGTCTATTGTACTCTCAGATGTACTGTGATTTACCTAACATGTCTACTGTATTATCAGATGTATCAGATGTACTGGGAATCACCTAACATGTCTACTGTATTATCAGATGTACTGGAATTTACCTAACATGTGTACTGTATTATCAGATGTACTGGGATTTACCTAACATGTGCACTGTATTATCAGATCGACTAGGATTTACCTAACATGTCTACTGTACTATCAGATGTACTGGGATTTACCTAACGTCTACTGTATTATCAGATGTACTGGGATTTACCTAACATGTCTACTGTACTCTCAGATGTACTGGGATTTACCTATCATGTCTACTGTATTATCAGATGTACTGGGATTTACCTAACATGTGTACTGTATTATCAGATGTACTGGGATTTACCTAATATGTGTACTGTATTATCAGATGTACTGGGATTTACCTAACATTCTAATGTATTATCAGATGTACTGGGATTTATCAAACATGTCTACTGTATTATCAGATATACTGGGATTTATCTAATATGTCTACTGTATTATCAGATGTATTGGGATTTAAATAACATGTCTATTGTACTCTCAGATGTACTGTGATTTACCTAACATGTCTACTGTATTATCAGATGTACTGGAATTTACCTAATATGTGTACTGTATTATCAGATGTACTGGGATTTACCTAATATGTGTACTGTATTATCAGATGTACTGGGATTTACCTAACATTCTAATGTATTATCAGATGTACTGGGATTTATCAAACATGTCTACTGTATTATCAGATGTACTGGGATTTATCTAACATGTCTACTGTATTATCAGATGTACTGGGATTTATCTAACATGTCTACTGTATTATCAGATGTACTGGGATTTATCTAACATGTCTACTGTATTATCAGATGTACTGGGATTTATCTAACATGTCTACTGTATTATCAGATGTACTGGGATTTATCTAACATGTCTACTGTATTATCAGATGTACTGGGATTTATCTAACATGTCTACTGTTAGACCTAACAAGTCTACTCTTCGATCAAATTCTCTGAACTGTCCTAACACGTCTACCAAATTATCATATCTGATGAGCTTACCTAACACGTCTACCAAACTATCATAACTGATGGGCTTACCTAACACGTCTACCAAACTATCATATCTGATGGGCTTACTTAACACGTCTACCAAACTATCATATCTGATGGGCTTACCTAATTCGTCTACCAAACTATCATATCTGATTGGCTTACCTAACACGTCTACTAAACTATCAAATCTGATGGGCTTACCTAACACGTCTACCAAACTATCATATCTGATGGGCTTACCTAACACGTCTACCAAACTATCATATCTGATGGACTTACCTAACTCGTCTACCAAACTATCATATCTGATGGGCTTACCTAACACGTCTACCAAACTATCATATCTGATGGGCTTACCTAACACGTCTACCAAACTATCATATCTGATGGGCTTACCTAACACGTCTACCAAACTATCATATCTGCTGGGCTTACCTATCACGTCTACCGAACTATCATATCTGCTGGGCTTACCTAACACGTCTACCGTAATATCAGATCTACTGGACAGACCCTACATGTCTACTGTTCTATCAAGTCTACTGGGTTTACCTAAAAAGTCTAATGTACTATCAAATATAACGGACTGACCAAACTGGTTTTAACCAACAATAAAATCTGCTGAATTGACCTAACACGTCTACTGAACTTATCAGATCTACTAGAAGTATCCGATATGTCTACTGTACTGTCAGAGTTAAGGGATTCGCCTATTTTCTTTCTCCACATCAGGTCAACCGCACTGTCAGGTCTACAGGTCTACTTTTATACCATACAAAGCTGCTAACATCATGTCATTATGTACTAACATCACGTGTCCACTGTACTCACCTCACGCGTCCACTGTTCTTCGATATCACGTCGTCTGTAGTCATAAGCTATACTGTATATTTTTTGCTCTCACACCTGTCTACTGTACTCATCTCTTAGGTATATTGTATTATAAATTGTCAAGTTTATTGTAATCATCTCTTACGAATTTCGTATTATAATGCCAGAATTACTAGACTCATATATTAGCATAATGTACTCAACGGTCAAGTCTACTGTACTCGCTGTTAAGCATACATTACTTATCTGCCATTGTCTACTGCTTCATCTATTTGGTACAATAAACTCAAAATGTATGTCTACTGCCCTAAATTGTCAGGGATACAGTGTTCATCTAAAAAGTATACTGTTCTAATCTATCAGGTTTACAGTTTTCACATAGAAGGTCTACTGTACTTTACACTGTACTCAACAGTCTGATGTACTTTTCTTCCGTTCAGGTCTACTGCACACTTTAGTAACGTCTACCTTACTCATCTTCTCAGTACATTAAACTCAACATTCAGGTCTACTAAACTGACGTGTCAAGTTGACAGCACTCATCTATAAGGTCTTGTGTACTAATCTATCAGGTCTACTATACTGACGTGTCAAGTTGACAACACTCATCTTTAAGGTCTTGTGTACTAATCTATCAGGTCTACTATACTTACTTGTAAGCTAATCTGCGCGTTGTAACCCATCTATGAACAAATTCAGCCACGTGACCCAACTGTTCGTCTCTCTTATCCTGTTCCATAAATGTCGTCTGCGCTGTCATGCCTGAACAGAAAGTGGGAAAAATAAGACCTTGCTGTCAATCTTCCCAAACAACACATTTTCAAGCGAGACATAAATGAGAGAAAGACTTTAGTAATAACGACATGGACTGAGTACTTAGAAATGATAAAACGCTAGGTGGTTGATGAGGAGGAAGGGGGGGGGGGGAGTTCAGCTTGATTCTTAGCGCATATAATTCAACGGTAGTCGGTTGATAAGAGGTAACACAGTTGCACTTGATTCACTGCACACGTAAGCTGGTTGATGGGTGGGGGAGAGACAGTTCCACTCAATCCATTAAACACAAAATTCAATTCAGCTGGTTAGCGAGGGAAAGTATAGTTCTACTCAATTCATTACAAACACAATTCAATGACAGCTGGAGTTAGTAAAGGGAAATACAGTTTCACTTCATTTACTACATACATAATTCTCAATGACAGCATGTTAGTTTGGGAAAATAGAGTTCCACTTGATTCATAAAAATAATATTAATATTATTCAGTCATAACTGACTATGAGAATGCGCCCCTGAGGTGACAACCCTCAGCTGCTTTTTTTCATGGTGTTCCTTTCAACGTTTTCTCCTGTCTTCTGCTTGTTGACAGTTCTGCTTATTCAATGACAGCTGGATAGTGAAGGAAAATACCGTTTCACTTGATTCATAACACACATAATTCAATGATATCTGGTCAGTGAGGGGAAATAGAGCTCTACGTGATTGACTACACACATAATTCAACGACATCTGGTTAATGAGGGAAAATACAGCTCTACGTGATTGTCGTGCCGATAGGTTTGAGAGTTATTTTTGGTACCGTCTGAGTAGAGTGGATGGTGACAAGTACGTGAAAAAAAAGGTGCGAGAAATAGATTTAACGGGTGAATAGTTTAAGGAGAAGATATGTCTCTGGAATGAGTAAGTTTCTCTAGTCCAGCCTATCTATACGACTATAATTTAGTACAAGACAATCTTTCCCTCCTCATACATATAAATATGAGTTTAACTATACACACACACAGCTATGTGACAACAAGATACACAAACGTGAAAAACTACGGTTAATTGGGTATGGGTCTGACCAACACACAAAGTTAAGTTTCTTTTGTTGTTTATTATAATTTAAACTTGACAACATCAAACATCTAAAGAAAGATCAAATAAAATCAGATTTACAAACATAGGAAAATAACAGAATAAATGTGCCCTCCCCTTATTGAGAAAAAGAACCCAAAAAGTGAATAACACAAAGGTCAAAGGTTAACACTGTGTTACAGAAGGGACAGTAAAGAACAAGTTCCTACTATATACTACCCAGTAAAGTTAACAAGATTAAGCAAAATCCCAGTTTGGTACAGTTCTTGTAACAAAGGAAAAATATTCACTCTCTCTGTCATACAGTGGCCACTCAATCACACTTACCTACTCTTGGTGATATCCCTTGGAATTACAATGGTTCCTGAATATACAAAATGTCAGGTGTATTTCCCAAACTGGCCCCAGTCCATCCTCTAACAAGTAAGATTAATGAGGTGGACGCCGAATTTGGTGGTTTAATTTTCCCTGAATGAACAAAATGTCACCACGAATTGTTAGAGTAGCAAGACGTGCTCCTTAGGTTCACAGTTAAAAAAGGAGGAAATACTTCCAGTATTGGGAAACATCTGGTTGCTAAAATGTTACTTATGATGATGATAACAATCCTATCGGCTGGCTCTATGGTGAGTGCCGATTCTGAAACAGCGTAACTTTCTGGATAAATCCGCTTGGATACGATTGTCAAAAGTTGGGAGTAATGTTATTTGTTTCACACCTCAGTGGGCTGATAAAATTGAACAAAATATTGCTGGGTTTTATAAGTCCAGTTAAAATTTACAAGTTAAAATGTATCTCATGTATCGTTAGCTAACAAATGAAATTGGTGACGCACAAGCCAAGAAAAAGACAACGTTAACCAATCAGTAAATGAAGAAAAGATCGCTGGACGCCCTTGTGATCAGGTGTGCTAGGAATAAAAAGAACATTTATGGGAGAATGCTACTATTCTATATAGCTATATATATGCACACGGACGGGGACAAGACGATCTCTTATCCACTCCGTCAGTCCTGATTAAAGTTAACCGGCACAGGTGTTTTCCTTTATGCCTAAACTATCGCACGTCGCCAACGCTGAGATTCCAGGTCGGATTAAGGTATGCAACCCTCCCCGCCCTTTGCTCGAGCTTTAACGATCTGCGTACAATGTCAATTATTATTCAATTATCCATACGCGCACTTACATAAATATTGCCTGTCGTTAATAGCTATTAAATTGTCGGCGTCTGTTGGTCATCGTATGGTAGTAAATAATAGGCACTTATAATAAATACACAAATGAAATAAACGAGAATTCTTTTATGTCACTATCATTCGTGCCTAGCATATAATCCAGTCAGCTAACCGTCTCTTCTTGTGTGAGAAAGCGGGTGGTGAAAATTAAACTTATAACTGAGCATCTGGTATGAAATAGCTACGCGTTATTTTATTTCACTAGTTTTAACGCTAGAAAATCAGAGTGAATTATAATGGTACGCTAACACTAGTTTCTATTACCAGAAAATCAGAGTGACAATCCCCACGAATGCTATTAACAAATCTTCCACAATGGTTCTAGAACTATACGTGCTTAGACTATCCAAAAATTCTGAGTGACAACTGATAGCAGGTTTAAGAAAGCACAGTTTATATATCATCATGGTTCTCTGATCTATAGATTATGTTACTTTTCACGTTACCATGTGTATCGAGAGAATCAGAAACATTAGTTCCCCAGATAAAGGCTTTACGGTCGCTCTGTCGGGCGTTCGACCGCCATCAAAGACTTAAATCCGTGTAACGAGGTTCTTGAAGATTTTGCCCGCTTCTGAAAATCAAAGAGCTCGGGATTTCCCTGCCTTCACTCTGTGTACGAACTTCAAAAGGTACTCGGGTAAAGATTTTTGCCCGTGAGTCTACTTCAAAAGGTCCGATGTTATTCACGTGCGGTCTGTCAGGTATCCAATGATTGATAGATCAGCTCGCGTGAGAAACTTGTTAAACAAACCTCATTCGTTACCTGTTAAGACTGGCAGGTCACGAAAGTTTGTAAACCTTGTGTTAGCTCGTGTTAAACACAGAAAAAGAGGTAGAACTAAAAGTGAGTAAACACAGACTGTAAATGCATGGTTTTGCAAGCAAATCACAGAACGCCAGCGGGATTACAAAGGCTGTCAGATTACTGTAGGCTATATTTCCATTATACGTCACAGTGATTCACTACACACATAATTCAATGACGGCTGGTTAGTGAGGCAAAATACAGCTCTTCGTGATTCACTACACACATAATTCAACGACATCTGGTTAGTGAGGGAAAATACAGCTCCACTTAATTTACTACACAAATAATTCAATGACATCTGGTTAGTGAGGAAAAAATACAGTTCCACATGATTCATTGCACACAGACCTCAACGCTAGCTGGTGTATATGGTAAAATAGTTCCACTTGGTTATTTGTACACAAAATGCAACGCTAACTGGCTGATGAGGGAAAAAACCGTTTCACTTTATCACTGCATATATAATTCAACTGTAGTTGATGTGTGTAAAATTGTTTTTCCCGATTCCGCTACACAAATAATTCGATGCTAGCAGTTTTTTTATTCAATTTTCCAGCTGTCGACGCTAGATACCAACATCAGACGGGTCCTGACGACGCTTGACAGCCCCTGTAGTTACTTCAGCCTTGATGCATGAGACGTGTTACAACCACTAGACTTGACTATTGTAGAGAAGTACAAAGGCACCCGTGGGAACTAATTGCTACGGAAGCAGACGCCAACTGACCACACACTGGAAGCTAAGTAGCATAACAGTTCCACCACAATTTAAATCTTCCGATGATTATAGATATCATCGCTTCTTTTTTATAAACAACTTTATTTATTTTATTTGTTAAACTATAAGTGATTAATACACTTGTTTATCTGAAACTTTAAAGCTTTAGTTGGATTCACTCTTTAGTGAATTGTATGTCTGCACCCTATGAATTGTACTGTTTTAAATACACAGAGAGTTATTCAATTAACATTTGCTGAATCGCGCTCAGAAATACGAGCGAAAATATATCACCTCACAGAATGGGTTTAAGAATAAAAAGTTCATGACAGCTTAGATGATCTCAGTTGTATGCTTGCTTTCCTTTAAAATTGTGAGAGGCTCATTTAAATAGGAGCATTATTCTTCTATTTCTATCTCTGACAAGAGTAATCGTGAGCAAATGTTGATACCTTTGAAGACTCTCGTCATTATACTCTAAGTTTGGCCATTGTTGGACCACTACTGCGGAGCAGGGGAGACAAACACGCCACAGGGAGAGTAAAAAGGTTCCACTCCATTCTATGCACACATAATTCAAGGCTAATTGGTTGACTGGGGAGGGGAATGCATGGAAGCATATCTGGAGTCATCTTTATATGACCACCAGCTATGTACAATGCTACAATATACATATGTGGAAGTAAACCTCTGTCTGTGCGGCTAACTATACCCTCATTGACTCTTAAAATCATCCACATACTTCCAGGGATTCCCCCATGTGCTAAAACATGTTGAGAATCCAGCATTGCACACTAAGCTTGGAGAAGTCACGTGAGCCCCAGGCGTAATTCTATGGCTTTTACCTGTTTGACTGCATGCAGGAGGATCTCACTGTGGAACCAGTGATAGGCAGGGGGAGCTGAGAAGTGGCTCTGTGCAGGACGTGACGATTCCTAGAGAGAGCCCAGAACCAGAGCACAGTATTTTAGCTCTGCATAGTTGGAGAGCCCCCTTGGATGGCGGGAAATGCATAGTATGCCACGCACTTCTAACTCCTAGCTTGGGACCAGATGTGACGATCCTTTAAATGCAAGCCAAGCTGGAGAAACTAGAGCTCCTGACTTCAACTCAGCACGTTTCGGAATGGCAGAAAGGACACAGGAAAAACCTAGATCTACAGTGTAGATAATACCACATAGTCTTTAACTTGGTATTAGCGGCAAAAGAGCGAGAAGCTCAGTAGCCCTAGCTAAACAACAACAACTGGGGGGAGAAGAGGAGAGAGAGAGAGATCACGTGATTCATTGCACACGTAATTCTTGGTAAATATGAATCCGAGAACACATTTCCATTCATGAATATTCGCCTTCTTTCTCCTTCGTTCTCACGTTTGTTCTTTTTAACCTTATTTTCCGATTCGTAGACAAGTCATACTTCTTGATGACGTTATCCACAACCGTTGCAGTATTGCCACATTGCTGACGTTTGTACTTCATTGTTACATGGTTTATATAGACGGTATTCTCATTTTTGCTAACTCTCTATTTCATTAGTTCTTGTCATGTAACAGATAATTCCAGCACAGTCTATCTGCGTTGGAACGTAAATCCCTAATTGCCACACTGAAACGCTTTTAACCAATAATTTCAAACATTTTTCCAGCCTTTCGGGAAAACTCGGGCATGGCACGCATTGCACGATGAAAGCTGAACTGAACACCCATTAAAAGAGCTGGAATGCCTTGCAATCTTTTTATGATGCATTTTTGGGAAAATAAGGAAACGGCCTACATTTCACAGCCTATTTCAATAGGCCTGACCATTCAGGTAAATCCGATATCCATGTCACGGCCCTCCGATCATGTGTCGGGGATGACCGGACTCGCTTTTCGTTAGAGAATCGTCTTATTTTTCAAATGGGCGTTTTATGTCCTGAAGGTCTCAATGTTCAACATCATTTTGCATAAATTCTGGTAGCTTTTCTCTCTTTTTCATTCTTCTTTATTCGTTGTTTTTTCGATCTATCTTCTTATGTTTTGGTTTTGGTTCGTTTCATATCCTTTTGTATCTCTTTAAAAATTGTCGCTATCTCATACGTCACTTCCTTCGACATTTCTTGAGAGAGTAATACGGTCTTGTGTATTCCAAGCATATACGGTTCTAGCTAAGTGACTTTTACTTGTTCCGAAGATTTGTTCATTCTCTGTTTTTCATTTCGTTTATTATTTACTTTCTTGCTTCGGTATTTTTGTTAGGTTTTTCGATTTTCTTGTATTATCATTGTACTTTTTTCATCTGCTTGTATCGCTCATTTTGTATTGTTTCTTATCACCGTATGTTTTTGTAGTACCTAGGCCTATATGTAATTCTTGTCTTTGTCCCCTGTTTGTGGCTGACGAAGGGTAAAACCCGAAACGTCCCTTGTTTCATGTGAACTGTTATTTGTAAAACTGATTCAATACCGTTTTATTAGTTTATATACTTATATACATTTCACAGCGAAAGGTAAATTAACACCCATTAAATGAGCACGCAGGCCTTTCAATATTTTCATAGTGCGTTGACCATAATTCGTGATAAGTTTAACTACAAAAATCTTATGAAGTTGAAATAAATTGGATAGGAATGACAAGATCACAAGAGAGTCAATGCCGTTATCAAAACATGCAGCAGAAAGAACACAACATAATTATTTCCGGTCAATGTTTGGCGGGTTATTTGCTCGTACTACTATATTTTTCTCACAGCAGTACTGAGTGTTAATCCTGTAGTATTCCTTACATTTGCTATGACTGCACAGAAAACGTTAGGCTAAACGTTCATTTATGCAAAAGGACATGTGTGATAAGCCAAAGTTGCGACCCGTGCCCTGAGGTTTGGGTTTGTGTTTTCCACCTTGTGTTTTCCACCTTGTGTTTTCCACCTTGTGTTTTCCCTCAACATAAGCGCTTGGAAATGCCATGTTGAATTATTTTACAATATTAATAAAATTTTCTTCATTTAGGCAAATATGGTTTAGTTTGAGGTGACTCACGATAATTAATTATATTTTTATTGTGTTACTTTGAGATTACTGATGTACCCGGTACATAGTTTTCGTGTTAAATTTTGTTTTAAGAGTGATGTATAAAGTTTTAGTAATTTAGATTCCTTGTAAGCATGATGTCTCTTTTTTGTGTGTATGGTACTCTGAGACACAAGCGTTTCATGCAGAGCATCGAGACACCACTGCGCCTGGCGTCTACCGGAAGCACGCACGAAGCGTTTATAAACTATTGCATCGGTTGTTTCTGTAGCAACGCATTTCATATGACGAGACTTCCAGTCTGACCAGTCGTCATATACGAATTGCTTCAGTGTGCTGGAATAAATAATTGTGACGTTTTGTTTTGTCGTCCTAACTGTCATATTCTTCTAGGCGTTAGTTTTGAAGTAGAATGAAGATTGTATTTAACAAGAACAATGACCATGTATTACGCTTAGGAATAAGTACGTGGTGTACAGACACAGTACACATTTATTACGTTCAACTCTTGCCAATGTCAAGAAAATCTAAAGGCCAACAGCAATGGGCTTACACTCATATTAACCGTTACACTTTATGAGATCAATAGATAATCAACATATTCTGCGTAAGTCTGTCGCAGTCCGTACATTGAGTCGTAATCATTATTATCCAAATAACAACGTCCACGGATTCCAATAAGATATAAAAACTATCGACGCATCCACGACTATCACATATGAATATCTAAGCGGACACTAGCGACACACTGTAAAACAAAGCCATCTCGGTGTAACTGTCTTTTTCTCTCTTGTAGAGGTGATCACTGGCATAAGACAGCATACATGTTGTTAGGTGTGTAGTACTTGTAATGAGGAGCTGAGTGTGGGTGCAAATGAAGGCGCGAATGTGTTTAGGCTCGTATATGTTGTGTCATGCAACCCATACACTCACATGCAGTAGTCAAGGATGCTTGAAGACTGCTGGCACGTTTCAAAACATTTATTGACGATAACACACATAGTAGCATCAACAGGAACAGTCAGTGTAAACAAGGTCATGCTGACCGGAAATCGTTAGGTATACATCAGGCATTCAAAAAAAGGCTGGTAAACAATCCAATATTCGTACATGGTCAATAATAATGTTCTTCGATGACAGTTCGTAGTGCCGCTTTGGTATCTCTGACTAAACGCGTCAGATACCTTAATCACTTTGACATACAGGTACAACTTGGCATTCCCCGCCAATTGCACATTATCAGGCTGTAATATATTAGCCTTAACACAGGCCTCGTTATGACGTCATCTGTGTGCTTCTTCTAAGCAGGTTAACATCAACCCTGCAGTAATGCTTATGTAGACATAAATACCGCCAATCTGCGGTTCCCGCAATATAACTTCGTCACTGGACTTCTGAATAATATAAAGACTAACAGTCTTGGATGGCTACCTTGAGCGCAAAAAATATCAGTTCTGAAATGTAGGACCGGTGAGCTGTAGTTCACAGACTAGGTAATCCTTTAACATGTTCTGCCACCGAAAGCGTAATAATGGAAAAGGTCGGTATTACCTGGAACCGAATCCTCAGAACACAATAAGGAACTCTGTCGTCATTCCGACGCACAGAGATTCACTGGGGAGACCTGCCAACGCAGTCACTTCGAAGATTTTCCCCGAAAACACAATGGACATTCGTCCCTCAGAAGCCAGCTTACATTCCGGCCTGACGGAAGTATCAACTTGGCGCTTAAAAAACCTGCGCATAGGCACACGCCCGAACTGTTTACCTTTGACCCTATCTTCATACAGGTCAAACCCCAAAGGGGACCTCAAGACGCAGCAATAGAAACCGCAGTCAGCGACTCATAGCTTGACTGCCTGCGTCAGGACCAGCGAACCAGAGCTGGTCAAGACCGCACTCCACCTCCACGTGGTGGTCCTGGAAACAGTCTGCAGCTGTGCAGGCTGGCTGAGCGAGTGTGGATCGAAATGGGAAGGCAAACCCGGTCCTAAAAAATGCCGTGCAGAAGTCGGATGTGTCGACCGAAAGGTGCAGATATCGCAGCTACGTTGTAAACAGACACAACGCAACCACCGTCCTTTTCAGGGCGAACGAAGAAGAAGAAGAAGAAGAAGAAAACCCCAAAGGATGAACGAACAGGGAAGACAACTCCTAATCAACCTGACATCGCAAGGTAAAGACACAATTATTCACCTTTGACTAGGGTGAAAAAACATAAGCAAATAACTTGACATATGACTCCGTCGAAAACGACAGCAACACTCGGCCGGTTACACAAAACTATATCTCCTCGTTGTCGTGCACGAGCACTCACGTCATAATTCTTACGCGTAACGACGCACTAAGCAAGGTCCTTTTGAGCACCACAAAGTTCCAAGACAATGGACGCTTTGCGGTGTGCAAAAAGAGGTGCAACAGTCGTGAGCTAAGCAACGTCCTTTTGAGCACCACAAAGTTCCAAGACGATGGACGCTTTGTGGTGTGCAAAAAGAGGTGCAACAGTCGTGAGCTAAGCCACGTCCTTTTGAGCACCACAAAGTTCCAAGACAATGGACGCTTTGTGGTGTGCAAAATGAGGTGCAACATTATTGATGTGGGTCGGTTGCGAGATGGAAGGCTATCCTCATTAAGGAGAGGGTGCATAGCGTTTAATTTATTTTGTTATGAGTACATATGCCTACTTCTTTTATTATGTAGTTATTGTCGTGGAATGGAATGGTATAGGATGGTTTGTGAGAGCCCGTGGGTTAAATTGGGGATATAAATATTTCCTTTCTCACTCCTTATCAAACATGGAGTCGCCACTGTAGCGAAAGGTTTTCCTAGTATGATAGTAGTGGTAGAGCAGAAGTAGAATCTCTCTCCAGAAAGTATGAAGTTCCAGTGCCCGAGAAGTACACTGGTATCACAAGTGAGTTACAGCTGTGAATACTCTGAGCTGGACAATAGATTTAGGCTTCAGAAGTATAAGATGCTACTTCGCTATCGTAACCCTATGTGATATTATAATTAAATTAGAAAAAAGTAACTCAAAATTTAACAGTTAAAAATTTAACAAGTCAAATGAGTACAATTATCCAATTTATTATGTACATCTATATATTCTTGTAATGATAAATGGGTGTTGGAAGATGGTAAAATGTATGATTATTTACAGTTACAAATTAAAATAACTAATAGAAAAAGTCTTGGATTTATCTTCCACTGAATTTATAAAACAAGTTTGTCACATTATCTCTTGCCATCTAGTTTTCATCATTAGAAAGTCGTTTTTAGAAACTGCTCACAGGATTTGTTGGATGGAATATATAAACTCAACTTTATCCACGTCTGCTCGAGGTTCCTCCGACACACTGGAGTACGGAAGACTTTCCTTCAGCCCGCCCTATAACTACGGGGGACTAAGGTGTTGAAGTTTGGTTGACCTCTAGGCTTCAGTGAGCTGGATCAACTTCTTCAAGTCTTTAGTTTCTCGATCAGGAATGATCATAAACATTGATCATAAAAACCTGGAACAAGAAGTAATAGGTGGCCATTGTTCTAACAATCTCACCACCCTCTGCTGTTCATGATGCGACCATGTCTTCAGTGTTTGTATGTAAATGAATGAATCATGGTAGTATATTACAGAGATAGCATGATAAGATAATGTATAAGGTGCAGAATTAACAATATACATGAATAAATCACATGTTATGATACATGGGTACGATATAACCTTTGCCTTCCACTTATGGATGTCAAGTCACTTATGTACTTGCTGGTATGTCGTAAGCTTCCAGGCAAGAATTAGCCATAATATATTTGGCTAACCAATTAATGGTTATGCTTCCTGACAATGCCGGTGAAGGTTATCTCTGGTTAGCGTCATTCCCTTTTTATTATATCTGCTACAATCAATCAGAAATAAAATCTGAAATAAAATGATATTAGTAATACATATATTTTTAATAAACTTACATACCCTCTTAGGATTAATAAGCTCACGGTGAGACTGTATTGGCTTAACTTAATCTGCCCTGCATGCAGCGTGAAAATAGAACTTTTCTTGCAGAGGCTGTCCTCCAGTTTCTCACTCTGGCTTCTGGATTTGGTGTGTGATTTACAATGCGCCGCTCTGTCCTTATATTTCAGTCTCTCGCGCGTACGAGAAAGCAGCTCCCAAATTCCCCAAAAGATTTTAGTTTCATCTCCTGTTTTGAAGCTATTTGAAACAATCTGTGCTTTTCCTGTACTCGTTTTTCTCTTCTGTCACTCACACACTTATCTCCTTCCTTCCTTCCTATATATCATTTCCTTTTCCCCATATGGGGCTTTCATTACATATAAGTTTTATACAATTCCGTTGAGGCTTGTTAGTGTAATAATAAATTTTTAAAGATTATTAGCTAACTTTTAGCCGATGTGATGAAGGTGAAAAATATTAATTATCTTTAAAACTATTTATATTTGAATAATATCCTTTTGGATATAATTCCTAGCCTATCTCCTTTGTTGAGTTATATGTATTTAATATTATTCCAACCATGCGTTCTCCTGTAGTGAATAATTTAATGTCCAGTAAATGCAAACTTTTAAAGTCGGCCATACATTCCTATATAGCTATTTCCTCATTCTTCAGTAATACTGTATGGCTTTTAACCGTAAGTCACATTTCCGCTGTCTACCAACTTCAAAGAAAGACCGCAGCGCTGACCTTGCGCTGGTGTGTGTGGGTGTCGCGTGGGCGTGTCGCGCTACAACCAAGCAAGTGTTTACCAAATCTCGCTACAGAAGGCCTCTTCTTTAAAACAGTGCCTGCGCGGTTAACTTTTTGGTAACACATGCTGCAGTTCCTCCTTAATTTTCTGTTTCTCTATATCTATCCAGGTACGACTCAATGGCGTCCTCTTTTTCAATAAATGGATCCAGGTGGAAACTCATGGCTCCATTTGCCGCGCTATGGTTGGAGCTACTCTCAGAGTGAGGTGAGCTAGCACCATGATTGCTAGCTGCGCCCTGGAGTTCAAGTTCCTTTAAACTTAACTCATGCGCTCTTTGTAACCTTCTTTCTTCAGCTTCCAAAATTAGTCTCTTTTCTTCTCTTTCCAGTCTTTTGGCTTCTCTCTCTGCTTCTAATTTCTTAGCTTCAGTCTCACCTTCCATTCTTTTAGTCTCTCTTTCTGCCTCTAATTTCTTAGCTTCAGCCTCAACTTACATTCTTTCCATGGTCTCGTCTTCTAAATATTTATCCACTTCAGTTGTGATATATCGAATTAGAGCATCTCCTGTCATACCCAAGTCTTTTCCTTCCTGCATAATCGCAGCTCTAAACTTCACCAATTCAGCCATGATGCTTACTTACCAGAGGGTATATAATTTTATCTTCACTAACAAACTAACTTAATTAAAATCAATTAATTACTTTGAACAAGACAAATCCTTAAAACCTTGTGAGCGTTTCCTATTTACTTCGTACTCAATGGTACTACTATTACAAACAAATTTCTAAGTTTTTAGAATTTTTTCCAAAAAAAAAAATTTATTTTTACAAACTATTTGTGGCTCAAGATAGAAGAATACATAGATAGTGGCCCAGGATACAAAATAATATCCCGCGAAAGAGCCCCCAATGTAGCGAAAGGTTTTCCTAGTATGATAGTAGTGGTAGAGCAGAAGTAGAATCTCTCTCCAGAAAGTATGAAGTTCCAGTGCCCGAGAGTACACTGGTATCACAAGTGAGTTACAGCTGTGAATACTCTGAGCTGGACAATAGATTTAGGCTTCAGAAGTATAAGATGCTACTTCGCTATCGTAACCCTATGTGATATTATAATTAAATTAGAAAAAAGTAACTCAAAATTTAACAGTTAAAAATTTAACAAGTCAAATGAGTACAATTATCCAATTTATTATGTACATCTATATATTCTTGTAATGATAAATGGGTGTTGGAAGATGGTAAAATGTATGATTATTTACAGTTACAAATTAAAATAACTAATAGAACAAGTCTTGGATTTATCTTCCACTGAATTTATAAAACCAGTTTGTCACATTATCTCTTGCCATCTAGTTTTCATCATTAGAAAGTCGTTTTAGAACTGCTCACAGGATTTGTTGGATGGAAATATATAAACTCAACTTTATCCACGTCTGCTCGAGGTTCCTCCGACACACTGGAGTATGGAAGACTTTCCTTCAGCCCGCCCTATAACTACGGGGGACTAAGGTGTTGAAGTTTGGTTGACCTCTAGGCTTCAGTGAGCTGGATCAACTTCTTCAAGTCTTTAGTTCTCGATCAGGAATGATCATAAACATTGATCATAAAAACCTGGAACAAGAAGTAATAGGTGGCCATTGTTCTAACAATCTCACCACCCTCTGCTGTTCATGATGCGACCATGTCTTCAGTGTTTGTATGTAAATGAATGAATCATGGTAGTATATTACAGAGATAGCATGATAAGATAATGTATAAGGTGCAGAATTAACAATATACATGAATAAATCACATGTTATGATACATGGGTACGATATAACCTTTGCCTTCCACTTATGGATGTCAAGTCACTTATGTACTTGCTGGTATGTCGTAAGCTTCCAGGCAAGAATTAGCCATAATATATTTGGCTAACCAATTAATGGTTATGCTTCCTGACAATGCCGGTGAAGGTTATCTCTGGTTAGCGTCATTCCCTTTTTTTATTATATCTGCTACAATCAATCAGAAATAAAATCTGAAATAAAATGATATTAGTAATACAGATATTTTTAATAAACTTACATACCCTCTTAGGATTAATAAGCTCACGGTGAGACTGTATTGGCTTAACTTAATCTGCCCTGCATGCAGCGTGAAAATAGAACTTTTCTTGCAGAGGCTGTCCTCCAGTTTCTCACTCTGGCTTCTGGATTTGGTGTGTGATTTACAATGCGCCGCTCTGTCCTTATATTTCAGTCTCTCGCGCGTACGAGAAAGCAGCTCCCAAATTCCCCAAATTCTCACCCAAAAGATTTTAGTTCTTTTCATTTCTCCTGTTTTGAAGCTATTTGAAACAATCTGTGCTTTTCCTGTACTCGTTTTTCTCTTCTGTCAATCACACACTTATCTCCTTCCTTCCTTCCTATATATCATTTCCTTTTCCCCATATGGGGCTTTCATTACATATAAGTTTTATACAATTCCGTTGAGGCTTGTTAGTGTAATAAATTTTTAAAGATTATTAGCTAACTTTTAGCCGATGTGATGAAGGTGAAAAATATTAATTATCTTTAAAACTATTTATATTTGAATAATATCCTTTTGGATATAATTCCTAGCCTATCTCCTTTGTTGAGTTATATTTATTTAATATTATTCCAACCATGCGTTCTCCTGTAGTGAATAATTTGATGTCCAGTAAATGCAAACTTTTAAAGTCGGCCATACATTCCTATATAGCTATTTCCTCATTCTTCAGTAATACTGTATGGCTTTTAACCGTAAGTCACATTTCCGCTGTCTACCAACTTCAAAGAAAGACCGCAGCGCTGACCTTGCGCTGGTGTGTGTGGGTGTCGCGTGGGCGTGTCGCGCTACAACCAAGCAAGTGTTTACCAAATCTCGCTACAGCCACTATGGCTAGCCTCAGCGAGAAGCCTGTACAAAACATTCATATGCTTTTGCAGCAGTGGTTTCGGCAACACTTTGTGTTACAAGGTGAGATTGCCAGCCTCATGCACAACTTCCCACTAGTCGCATTAGACGACATGCATAAGAGAGTGTGTGTGTGTAATAATGGGCTGTTTGACGGGTGAAAGTATGGTGTTGCTCATTATTTAATTATTATGACTTTAATTAATCAGTGCTTTGTTCGCGTTTCAGATTAACCCATGAGCACTGGTTGTGTGTTCGTTCGTTTATTTGTTTGTTTGTTTGCTTGTTAATTGTTAACTCTTCAAATTCGCTTGCTGATAATTGACTGGCTTGTAAACCCTTAGTAAATACTGTAAACTCTTATCTAGGCGAGACCAGGTCATCATTTTCCGCTTACCTACTGGTCACAATAGGGTGAGCTACCATCTATATCACAAGTACAGGATTGGTCCAACAGATCTCTGCTCATGTGGCACCAACCATATCACAGCTGAACGTCTGCTCCAGTCCTGCCCAACTTACAGCAGTGAATGGAGTGGCATATAACAACAACCAACTTCTCTGAACAACAAATTTTTGGAGATATCAGGAACCTTGAGTTGACTACTGCCTTTATTAGAGTCATGAGTGTATAAGTCAGAGGGCAACGAAGAAGAAGAAGAAGAAGAAAGAAGAAGAAGAAGAAGAAGAAGAAGAAGAAGAAGAAGAAGAAGAAGAAGAAGAAGAAGAAGAAGAAAAAGAAGAAACCCTTATTAAATACAATCCCTGCCTTAACATTTTAGGAGTTTTATTATTGCACGGGTCTGGGGCGTGTGTGAATTGGCTGCAAGTCATTAACATAGATCACATATATCACATAGATCACATAGATCACATATATCACATAGATCACATATCACATATATCACACAGATCACATACATCACATGTATCCCATAAATCACATATATCAACATACATCTTCGCTTACCCTGTCACAGTAGCAATAAAAAATTCAATACAAAACATTACAACATAACGAAAATCATTACCCTGCATCTCCCTAAAGAGCATATGAGCTCAACAAATTTATCCTAAGTCTCCTTGCTCCGTGTCATCAGTTTCAGGTCTTCAAAATTGTTTGTATTAGTCTCCACTTGTCATCTCCATGTGTTTTTTCTCAGTCTCCCTCAACCTCTCTTGCCATGGCGATTCACGAACAATGACTGCCTTATAATGCCATCAGCAGGTATCAACAATATGTGTCCGATCCATCGCCACCGTACAAATGGCGATAAATTATCATTATCGTCATCAGTATGGTCATCATGATCATGATCATTATCGTCATCAGTATGGTCATCATGATCATGATCATTATCATTATCGTCATCATTTTCTTTATTTCTCCATATGGAGCAAGGAGCCACCACTGCAGCTAGTCTCCTCACAGGAGAACTTTACAACACTCTCTTAACATCTGTGGTTTCTGTAGCAATTTATTTTACAAGGTAAGATCGCCAGCCCCATCTCATTTTAGTCGCCTTGTACGACATGCTTGAAAACAGGTGGTAGTCCTATTCTGTCTTCGTGGCAACAGGAACGTCCGGAAACTACACCTGGGTAAGGGCGATAAGTATCAAACAAAGATTAAAGTAAGAGCTTTAGTTTCTAATCTACCAAGTCTCACCTACAAGTTTCTCGATATTGGCGCCAGAAAACTTTTTGAGCTCCTTCCAAAGAAGTTGTGGGATCCGGAAGAGTGCGGCTAGAAGTACGAACATCATTGTTGACCATCGGTAGTAGCTGACATCGTTGAAGTACCTGGAAAACCAGTGATAAAGAGATAATTCTCTGTTGGATACACAGAAGAGGGAGATAATCCCGAAAATCTGCACGCTAGAGGGAGATAATCATGAAAATGAGCACATTAGAGGGAGAGTACGCTGAAAGGAAACACGTTAGAGGTACATAATCCTGAAATGAGTATACTAAATTGAGAAAACCCTGAAAGGTAACACTAAGATGCACATAGTATTATAAGGTAACAAATTGGAGCGAGGCAAAGCTCAAAGGGAATAACGCTCAAAGGGAACAAAGCAGATAATTCCTTGGAATGTGTACACAATAGATTGTGCAGATATCTATGGAAGATTTACACGTTACATCATACCTTTTCTCCTCCACTGTAGGTATTGAATCCTCAAAGGGAACGTTGTACATAGAGTGTACCCAGCAATAATGGTTGGCGAACTTTCTCTGGTACTTCTCAATGTACTGTGCCGGTAGCCAGCAGTAGATTGGTGACCCGGCATACTGCTTGGTGCCAGTAAAGAGAGCCAGAAAAATCAGCAGCCCGTGCATGACGAGGTGGTTGAGCCGATCCACCGCGTCGTCATCTCTGACACCTCTACCAAATGCTGTACCTGTCAAAGCTTTGAGGGTTCGTGCGATTCTGTTGGATAACCAGAATTTAAGTATAAATGGAAGATAATAACGGATAATGTCTGCGTCTTTTACTAAATATCCTGAAAGAGCAAATACTTGTAAACCCGTTAAACCAACGAAGGAAAATCATTAATGTGAACATCTTAACGTTTCAGAATCGGCAGTACATTAAAGTGTCTGATGTCTTGCATGGTATTAATTTTTTTTTTTAAATTCTTTCCCGATTTATTGAACATATTTTTAAGGTCTTGAAAATTTTTTTTTAATTTTGACAACTTCTTCTAGCGACATAATTGTATCCAAGGGAAACCACCACCCAACAAAAATGTAATAAAATATATTGTAAGTATATGACTTTGGCACTATTTGGCAAGGAAGAACATTTCAGCACCTCTGATTCATGCTATTCAGAGCTTCTACAAGTCTTGCAGAAATTATGTGAGTACAGCAAACCATAAGTCTGAAGAGTTCAGGACTACCACTGGTGTAAGACAATGTGATATCCTGTCACCTAATCTTTTCATACTCCTCATGGACTATGTCATAGAGGCATGTAAGGAAAGAACAAGAAAGTATTCAGTTGTGTACTGGAAGATGAGACAGGTCTGTATTTCAGAGCTGGCATTTGCTGATGATGTTGCCCTGATTGCTAAATCAGAGGCACATCTCCAATCCGACCTGCAAGTCTGGAAGGAAGAGCTGGAGAAGAGAGGGATGGTCATAAGCAGCTCTAAAACAAAATCCATGGTGATATCACGAGAAAAAAGAAGACATCAGATTAAGCTGGGAGAATAGGTCCTGGAGCAGGTCGATGACTTTAACCTTGGAACTATTATAGACCGAAAGGGAGGCATCAAAGAAAAGTTGGCCACTCGAGAAGCAGCAGCTGGGAGACTTTTTCAGGCCATAAATCGAGGATTCCTCAGCAAGAGAGAGGTTGGTAAGAAAACGAAGATGGCTGTATACCGCTCCATCTATGGCCCAGTCTTGACATATGGATGCGAGTCATGGGCAATGACTACATCCCACAAAAGCCAGATCAAACCTCAGAAATGACGTATATGAGGAAGGTGGTTGAAGTAACAAGAAGAGACATGGTCCGCAACCAAACGATACGTCAAGGCCTAAAATCCCACCCCCTGTAGACACAAGTAGAACAGTCCTAACTAAGATGGTTTGGCCGTGTTTGCAGAATGGGAGAAGATCGGCTACCACGATAAGCATGGGAAACAAAGAGCCATGGATCCAGACCCACAAGACGACCCAGAGTCCGCTGGGAGGACAACATTAGACAATCTTTGAAAGACCGAGGACTGGAAAGGAACCAGTCCAGGAGGAAGACAGCTGATAGGATAGTCTGGCGCTCTCTCTCTCTCTCTCTCCCAAACCTCTACACCTCACGGTAGAAGGGGAACGACTAAGTAAGTAAGTATATGAAATGTTACTAACGGGTGTGTTGTTTCTTATTCAAAATATAATAGCAATACAATTATACATTTCTTCAGGTAATTTAAGAAACAAAACGCTAAAGATTCTTCTCTTGATACGCTTATGAGTAAGTGTCACAGAACGTCATTCATTCGATTCATTTTTCTGTCCATCTTTTTGCTTCACTCCCCTATATCAGTGCCACCACTTGAAAAGCTAAGTGTAAACTTACTGACTTAGAGACTATCAGTGCTGGCCTTGACGTCAATGCTTTCCGAGACGCCCGCTCTTCAACCAATGATATCTTTTTTTCAGTGTGACTTTCAACCAATCGCGAACAAATAGATTTCCTGTGATTTACTTTTATTGTCTGAACTTCAGTGCGAAATGCAATTCCATTGTGTAAAATCTCAGATAGAATCGTAGTTTCCCGTCAAATCCAAAAGTTAATTAATGTTTACAGCTAAAATTACACGAGAATGGTAATTATAATCAAAATCTCAAAGGTAAACAGCCTTTATGGTACGATTACCAGAGTGGTTTTTCCCGTTTTGCTGCAGTTATCATCATCAACATTATCATCATCGTCTTCGTCATCATCATCATCTGTAAAGGGCAATTTTTACTATCTTGCAATATAATACATTTATATACTTATTATGTTCGCAAATATTTTGTAATCAAAGTATTTCCTTTTTAAGTGCTTAAGGAGAAGTCATTTTTGAGTTACTTCCCTTGAAAGTAGTTCCGTCATCTTCGATCGGACCCTGCGGACGAGTCTAGGCCTACTGCGATTTATTCTTTGGCTGGGTAGGAATAGATTGTTCTTGCTTCAGTATATCTATGGCCTGAATTTATACGTAGTGTTTGTATGAGTAGGACGAGTCTGTCTTATATATGGATATCTTTACATTTCTAAGTCGAACTATGTTGGTTGTCGCTAGAAAAGGTCAAAGGCTATGCAGCGGAAGTATCGAGTGAGAAAAAGGGGGTGTGATTCATGGCCGTCATCCTGTCTGGATGTCGAATTTTGTTGTAGCAGGCCTATCGCCGAAAAAGTGATCTATAAGTCAATGGGGAAAAGTGATAGTCATTTAGACATGTTGTATGTACTTTACCCCAGTGTTTATTCTCTTTTGCCAAGGAATGGCAAAGTTATATTTCGCATAGAAAGGTAAAACCACAATTTATTATGAACTTGGGCTTCGCCATCGTTGTTGATAAACAGATGCACAGTGGTACTTTTGGAAAAGAATATTTATTCAAAGGAAGACGAAATTCCTATGTATCAACACTAGATTGTATGATATTATTCAATCACCTCTATGAGAGAAGCTATGAAGAAATGAGGACATTTAACGAATGACCAATTTGGGTCTGGGTCCTATAGTGAGTGAAACTCACGAGAGAAGAACAGCCATGTTGAAATTCATATACTTTGTATTTATCGAGTGAGAAAAAGGGATGCCTGTACTATCGCTCGATGAACCAAGAGATCACTGCTACATGTGAGAACCCATGTCTGGGATTCCTATATCTTTATGGAAAATATATATATTGAACTTTACGTGAAGGGATATTCACTAGACGAGGTTAGGTCTAGGAGCCTTCCTATATATTGGTTATGGTCTGACGTGCCCAGTCAGTAAAGCCAGATGATTTACATGATGGAACTCTGAATGCTTATTTACGAATGCTCCATTATGATATTTGCCAAGCATGAATGCTAACTTAAGATGATATTCCTGTGATCAACATTATGCTGTCTATGTCGACATTTGTTCCTGTAACCATACACGTACTGTCCAAGTGTGCGTCCCATTAAATGTTATAAAAAGACCACCGTAGTTCCAGTACTTCTTGAATTCGAACAGTGTGAGTATGAGTGATGTACTACCAACCTGTCAACTCTATCGAATCATTCTACCATTCGCGTTCTGACATTCACATACACACTCATTGTTTACACTCACATTCTTGTCGGAGCCTCATCACGTTCCAGGACAAGATAACCTGTATGACCAAAACTGTGCTGGGTTTAATGAGTTGACAATCGTTACACTTTACTACACCAGTCCCAACATCTACATTTATCAACTGGTGGACATTCACGTCATTTAACAAATAAAGCGTGATTCAACAACTAGTAGCCAGTATGAGTTAACAACTAAACAGAGTTTAACAACTGGTGTGCCAGCTTCCTGGGTCAACCTGCACAGTGACCATATTGAGAAGTAAACTACTGAGACCAGACGTTCCTTGGGGTCTGTTACGACACACAAATACATCAGCAGTACAACTCTACAGTGATGTCAGCGTGACCTGTCCTGTCGACAGTATGCGGTAACTAGGTCAGCGTTTGTTGACATTTGGTTCGTTGGACATTTGCCATACAACTGACAGTGTTACACAGCAAGCTTGGTTGAAACATAGAACATTACACATCAGGACTGGAGAATATTTGACAGTGTTTGCGAAAGGAAATGTTATTGAACTGAGAAGTCCTACATCGATTGTTATCATTCACATCAACGATGGAGCTTCTATTTCTGTGTTGAATTTAAAATAATTAGACCAGAAGTATTTGTTTAATAAAGTACCACAGTACTGTACTATTAGGCAGTGTAACTGAGCCTTCTTTACAACACATTCTTTCTGCAACACTCTATTTACATCATATTGCCATACTATTTATGCAATTATGTATTTATGTTTAAATATTTATATGTGATATTTGTTTGTATCCAGCGGGTTGTTGTTTTGGTTGGGCGGTGTCACACAGCAGAGTATCCCACGTAATAGAGGGTCTGATGTGTGCGTTTCTATAGGTGCAATTTTCTTGATTGAAAATTTGCTGCGACAGCTGTTGCTATTAGTGTTAGCTGTGAAGACTGTACTCATTGTTGTTTTTGTAATATTCCTCTGTTCTTTAGTTTGTTTTGATTTGTTTGTAATTTGTTGGTCTACCCTATTCTATCTTTCAGTTCTATTCTCAATTTATATTTATATACTGTGGCGTTATTTGTATTTGTTATCCTCTTGCGGTTTATCTTTTATTGTTTTCCCATTTCATTTATTTCATTTCCGCAAATGTTTTCATGTTCTCCTGTATAACTGTTTTGTTTTGTGCCTGATCGACATACACTATATTTTAAATATAGTTGATCATATAAATTGATGTACAAGAATCAACTGATAGTTAATTGCTATTACTAAAGGTACACAGTTGATGATATAAAACACTATTTCTGGTGCACTGCACTTATATTATAGAGTGAACCAGCAACTTATAGCTGTTATTATATAAGGATTTATACAAGACCTTTGTAAGGCTTGTTTCCCACAGTGATTGGGATAGTTAAGTACTATTTTCCACAGGTTAAAAAGTTATCATACAAGGTCTTTGATTAAGACTAAGAAAGTGAATTTATTTACTTTTGCAAATTACTGATCTTATTAGACAAGATGTCTACATTAGATTATTTTATCACACAAGGCAAGGCTCTTGATAAGACTGGTCAGCAATTAGAAGAATGGGCAGTTGCTCAATATGACAAAGCATTAGCTGCTGAAGAAAGAAAAGCATTGATTGAGGAGAAAAGATTAGAAGCTGAGGAAAAAAAATTACAAAGAGAGTATGAACAAAAGAAATTGCAGATACAGACTGATGAAAAAAGATTCCAGATGGAAATGGAAAAAGAGAAAAGAAAAGATGAAGCTGCTGCAGAAGAGAAAAAATTACAAGCTGCTGCAGAAGAGAAAAAATTACAAGCTGCTGCAGAAGAGAAAAAATTACAAGCTGCTGCAGAAGAAAAAAGATTACAAAAAGCTGAAGCTGAAAGCAAGCTGGAAGAGAAAAAAGCAATGAAAGAGAGAAAAAAGCATGAGCATGAACACAAAAAAAGAACTTTTAGCATTTGAGTTAGAAAAGTTAAAGTTAACAAACATAAGTGATGGTAATCAAGCATCTGGTGGTAATGGTAAACCCTTTACTTACAAGGTCAAGGTACCAGCGTTCAACCCTTCCAGTGATGACATAACATTCTGGCTAAATAGATTTGAACGCTCGTGTCGAGCACATAATGTGGACAAATCACAATATGCTAACCAGTTATCAGAAAATCTGAAAGGTGATTCTCTGACTAGTTTAAGTTTGGTTGAAGAGGCTGACAAAGATAACTATGATGTTATTAGGGCAGCCTTATTAAAGAAGTATCAGTTGTCTGAAGAGGGTTATCGGAAGTTGTTTAAGACAATGGTGCCTGAGGCAGGTGTAGAATTCTCAGAATTCATTGCAAGGACACGTCTTACATTTGATCGTTGGATTGAGCTATCCAAAACAGAAAAGACTTATGAAGCCCTTATGGACTTGATACTCAGAGACAAGATTATGTCAAGTATAAATAAACCTTTCCTCGAATTCTTACATGAGCGTAAACCTAAGTCTCTAAAAGAAATGGAACAATATTGTACCCAATACGTCACTGCACATCCGGACGTAGCTATTAGCAACAGTAAGGTTAAAGAAGGTATGCCAGTTGCTTCTGCAACACCATACAACCCTAATCACTCTCACAAATTCCAAGGACCTCAAAATAGGTTTAATAAAAAAGGTAACTATTACAGTTATCAGAACCAAGGTAACCAATCATTTCAGGGTTCTTCTTCGAATACCTGGAGAAGAGCTGACAGCCCTCGATTCAGGGGTGGTCATAATTACAGGAACTTTCGCAAAGGAAGTCATTCTAGAAACTATCCAAGTTTTCCTTCATGGAGACAACAAGATCATAATTACAGAGATACTCATTATAATGAATATGATGATAGTAACCAAAGGAGCTATGATTCAAACCCGAGTAGAGGTTATAATAGTGGAAACAATGATAAGTACAGAGGCAATAATAACAGAGGTAGAGCACAATTCAAAAAACATAAAGCTCATTACCAGGCGAACTCTGCACAGCAAGAGTCCCACGAAGCCTATAAACAAAATAAAGATAATGATGACTCTAATAATATGGCATGTGCCGCTTTTGATTTTGGGAGAGCATCTCAGTGCCCCCAATGCAAAACATTATTTGAGCCAACCACAGTGTCTACTTTAAGCTGTGGGCATCCTCTTCCCGCTCTTCCTGCGTCAATCGCGCATGATGGGAGAGGTTCTCTTGTCTTACACAAAGGTTTAGTAAATGACAATCCAGTCTCAGTACTTTTTGATTCTGGATGCACAACTATTGGGGTTAGGCAGTCACTCATAGATCCTTCTCATTCTACAGGCAAAGTAGTCAAATGCGTAACATTTGGCGGCACCATAGAGAAATACTCTACCGCTATCATTAGGATTGCTACTCCTTTCTTCACAGGAGATGTACACGCATGTCTTTTGCCGAATCCGATCGCTGATCTTATCATCGGTCGCATTCACGGAGTCAAAGAATGCACTCCGGAGCAAATTTCCGTTTGGGAAAATCAAAATATGCAATCTGCTAATGCGGTAGTCACTAGAGCTCAAGCTCTCAATATGCCTGAAACTTCATCTGTTGAAGATAATGAAGTGCATAACCAAGATGATCCCTTGGTAATTTCTCGTGACTCGTTTATAAAACAACAAGAAGAAGATCCGACTCTTAAGAAATTCTTCACTCTTGTAACGAAAGGTGATCCGAATAAAGATTCAAATTGTAAATCTTGGATTACAATGAAGAATGGCGTACTTGTACGTATGGTGCAAGACTCCACTAAGTCAAGTCATTCTCAGATTCTTGTACCCAAGAATTTGAGAGTTAAGATCTTACAACATGCACACGACTCTCAGTGTGCTGGTCACATGGGTTTTTCCCGTACAAAGTCAAGAGTTCTTGCGGCTTTCTTTTGGCCTTTTGTGAACAAGGACATACGGATCTATTGTCGATCCTGTAAAGTATGTCAAGAAGTCAAATCCAAAGGTCCTCGTCATGCTGCGCCTATTCAGGCTGCAGATATTCCTATTCGTCCATTCCAGAAAATGGCGATAGACATCATTGGTCCATTCAAGATCAAATCTGCTAGAGGACATCAGTTTATCTTAACGTGTGTAGACATGTGCACACGTTGGCCAGAGGCTATCCCTCTAAAGAGCATTACTACCGCTGACATTGCAGATGCTCTTTGGCTTATATTTTCTCGGCTGGGATTCCCCGGAGAAATATTATCAGATCATGGCACCCAACTGATATCGGATACCATGTCTCAAGTAATGTCTACTCTACAGATAGAGAGATCTTTGAGTAGCATCTATCATCCTATGTCCAATGGGATGGTCGAGCGACTAAATAGAACACTTAAGAACTTATTAGGGAAGATAACTGAGGATCATCCTCAAGATTGGGATAGGGTTTTACCCGCGGCCCTCTTCGCGTACAGAGAGGTCCCCAATGAACATACAGGGTTTTCTCCCTTTGAACTTGTCTTTGGCGCGCGACCGCGCGGCCCAATGTCTTTGCTGCATGATCTTATAACAGCTGACAATATTGACGATGACACAAAATCTTCTTACGAGTATGTCATCGCGCTGAGACAAAAGATTATCGAAGCATGCAAATTGGCAACGTCCTCTTCTGAATTTGCTAAGCAGAAGGCAAGACAATTTGCTAATAAGAAGAGAACTTTACGACAACTTTGTCCTGGTGACAAAGCATTTGTTTTGCTACCTTGTCGTGAAAATAGACTCCTTATTAGTTGGAAAGGTCCGTACGATATAATATCGAAAATTTCAGATGTTGACTACATCGTCGATATCAACGGGAAGCATAAAACCTTCCACATCAATATGCTTACGGAGTTCCATGAACGTCCTGACTATCTACAGCCTATTTTCCAGGCAACGGACGATTCTCATGTCAAACATGGTCATTACTCATCACTGTCTGTAATACAGGATGAGGAAACAAGTTTTTCGGATGTTAATCTTCCGCTTCCAATGATCCCACTTCATTCTAGTGAATCATGGAAAGACGTTACTGTTTCTCCTGATTTGTCTCTAGGAGAACGGCGACAAGTTTCGTCTATGTTACAAACATTTCAGGATGTCCTCACTGACATCCCTGGACAAACTCATGTCATTGAGCATGACATTGTTCTAACTGAACATACTCCAATTAGGGTTAGACCTTATCCTATCCCTATACATTTCCAAACACAGGTTGAAAAGGAGTTGGATGAAATGATAGATTTACAAATAATCGAACCATCCACTTCTGCATATTCTTCGCCGATGGTTATTGTTCGAAAAAAAGACAATAACATACGTCTTTGCGTTGACTATCGCAAATTGAATCAAGTTACGAAGTTCGATGCTGAACCTATGCCTTTACTAGAAGAGCTACTTACTCGTCTTTCTAAATCGCATTTTTTCACTAAACTTGATTTGTCTAAAGGATATTGGCAAGTTCCATTATCCGAACGCGCCAAACCTCTTACCGCTTTCTCTACTCCCAGAGGCCTTTTCCAATGGAATTTTATGCCTTTCGGCCTTATGAACGCACCAGCTACATTTGTACGCATGATGCGTCGAATCCTATCGTATCGGTCAGATGTCATTGCTTATCTAGACGACATCTGTCTTTTCAGCGATACTTGGGAAGATCACTATTCAGGGTTAGTTGAATTATTATCAACTCTGCGTGAGTATAACCTGACAGCAAAACCATCTAAAGCTTGTATTGGCTTTAGCGAAATTGCTTTCTTAGGCCATCGAGTAGGTCACGGTTTCTTGAAGACAGAAGACCATAATATCACTAAGATACTTAACATCTCTATCCCTAGGACTAAAAAGCAAGTGCGAAGTCTTTTAGGTCTCATACAATTTTATGGACGTTTCATTCCGAATCTGTCCTCTATCATGGCACCTCTCTCTACACTATTAAAGAAAGGGTCGCCTAACATGGTTCACTGGTCTCATGAATGCCAATCTTCACTAGAGAAGATCAAAACTATGTTTTCATCACCACCTATTTTAGTGTTACCTACAACAGATAAGACATTTGTTCTTCGTAGTGACGCTTCATCCACTGGGATTGGAGCGGCACTAATGCAAGAGTACTCTGGAACTCTGCATCCTGTAATGTATATATCCAGAAAACTTAATGCTGCAGAAAGGAATTACTCGGTTTTAGACCGTGAATTATTGGCAATGGTTTGGTCAATTCTCAAACTCCAAAGATTCCTTCTGGGCGCGCATTTCGTAGTGGAAACTGACCAAAAAGCTCTTACGGCTATCCAAAGTAAGAACTTGAAGAGCTCGAGATCAACTCGATACGCAATCGCTCTTCAACCTTTTCATTTCTCGGTACGAGCTATCCGTGGTTCAGAAAATGTGATGGCGGACATTCTGTCCAGATGCCCACATGATGCCACTTAACTGTTAAATATTGGATCTTTTTAATATGTATAACTTTACAACAGTTATTTTTTGTTTCTTTACTAAGATACACATTTGTAATTTAATAATAGAATGATGGTATCGCTACTTAGCGGTTTATTGATGTTTATTCACCGCTGTTCTTTGATGATTGTTTCTTCATAAATCATAAATTTAAGATTATAGTGTGAATTTTTGGTATGCATTGTATAATTACCAGAATTGTATTATACGTACATCACACCTTCCTGGAAACATTTATTCGTAGAGAAACAATTTCTCTCAGATTTTGAGATATATTCTCACCGGTCATATTAGGAATTATAGTTATTCCTGATATTTTCATCTGCGCAGTATTCTTGCGTTGTGAGCCTATTCTACGTGCTCCTAGATGTATTTAAAAAAAAAAAAATAAAATTTTTTTTTTTCCCGGGAGGTGTGGTAAGACTGTAAAGGGCAATTTTTACTATCTTGCAATATAATACATTTATATACTTATTATGTTCGCAAATATTTTGTAATCAAAGTATTTCCTTTTTAAGTGCTTAAGGAGAAGTCATTTTTGAGTTACTTCCCTTGAAAGTAGTTCCGTCATCTTCGATCGGACTCCGCGGACGAGTCTAGGCCTACTGCGATTTATTCTTTGGCTGGGTAGGAATAGATTGTTCTTGCTTCAGTATATCTATGGCCTGAATTTATACGTAGTGTTTGTATGAGTAGGACGAGTCTGTCTTATATATGGATATCTTTACATTTCTAAGTCGAACTATGTTGGTTGTCGCTAGAAAAGGTCAAAGGCTATGCAGCGGAAGTATCGCTAGCAAGGGGTGTGATTCATGGCCGTCATCCTGTCTGGATGTCGAATTTTGTTGTAGCAGGCCTATCGCCGAAAAAGTGATCTATAAGTCAATGGGGAAAAGTGATAGTCATTTAGACATGTTGTATGTACTTTACCCCAGTGTTTATTCTCTTTTGCCAAGGAATGGCAAAGTTATATTTCGCATAGAAAGGTAAAACCACAATTTATTATGAACTTGGGCTTCGCCATCGTTGTCGATAAACAGATGCACAGTGGTACTTTTGAAAAGAATATTTATTCAAAGGAAGACGACATTCCTATGTATCAACACTAGATTGTATGATATTATTCAATCACCTCTATGAGAGAAGCTATGAAGAAATGAGGACATTTAACGAATGACCAATTTTGGTCTGGGTCCTATAGTGAGTGAAACTCACGAGAGAAGAACAGCCATGTTGAAATTCATATACTTTGTATTTATCGAGTGAGAAAAAGGGATGCCTGTACTATCGCTCGATGAACCAAGAGATCACTGCTACATGTGAGAACCCATGTCTGGGATTCCTATATCTTTATGGAAAATATATATATTGAACTTTACGTGAAGGGATATTCACTAGACGAGGTTAGGTCTAGGAGCCTTCCTATATATTGGTTATGGTCTGACGTGCCCAGTCAGTAAAGCCAGATGATTTACATGATGGAACTCTGAATGCTTATTTACGAATGCTCCATTATGATATTTGCCAAGCATGAATGCTAACTTAAGATGATATTCCTGTGATCAACATTATGCTGTCTATGTCGACATTTGTTCCTGTAACCATACACGTACTGTCCAAGTGTGCGTCCCATTAAATGTTATAAAAAGACCACCGTAGTTCCAGTACTTCTTGAATTCGAACAGTGTGAGTATGAGTGATGTACTACCAACCTGTCAACTCTATCGAATCATTCTACCATTCGCGTTCTGACATTCACATACACACTCATTGTTTACACTCACATTCTTGTCGGAGCCTCATCACGTTCCAGGACAAGATGACCTGTATGACCAAAACTGTGCTGGGTTTAATGAGTTAACAATCGTTACACTTTACTACATCAGTCCCAACATCTACATTGATCAACTGGTGGACATTCACGGTATTTAACAAATAAAGCGTGATTTAACAACTAGTAGCCCATGATCATCTTCATGATCGTCATCATCATTCTCATTACCTTTCAGCTACCGATTGGACTAGGAGATTACCCATCTTCACAGTTTCCGGTCCGTAGAGGTGTTTAACTGCCATCTATATTACTTTCCTTTCCGCTCGCTAGGAGCATGGAGCCACCATTGCATCTGTCCCCCACTTCCCTTTCAGTAAGCCTGCAGTAACGTTGGTATGTGCTTTTGCAGTAATGGTTTCCGTAGCAATACGTTTTACATGATTATGTTGCTAACCCCTGCACTACATCATGTTAACCGATGTATAGGACATGCTATAAGATGTATTAATCCTATTCTTTTTTTTTTATCTCGTCATAGGGGCCCGGGAAATTTAGGGGTGATTTTCATCCATGCCAGTTTGTTAAATTGTACACTGTCTTTTTGGCCGCACTGTCCTCAATTCAACTATGTCACCGGCTGGCCGACGCCAGCAATGTCAGCACCCATCCGTGCTAAATAGACTTAGAAAATATTAAACATAAAATATAAAACAAAATAGCACTAGACGAAGTGGCTTGGTAACTTAAGTTTCAAAAACCCGCTGTTAACTAAAACGTATACTTTAGAACAGAATAGTCTCCAGAAAATATAAGAAAACGCCGCAGTGTTCCATTAGTTATGAAGTGTCAATGACGTAGTTGGGCCGCTCGACGCTATCTTTAGCGGGAAGTTTCCAGGCAAACGGCGTTGCTCTAACATTTTCACTAGAGTTCCTGAGAGAATACTTTAGGTGTAGGTTGACTTTTTGAATATGCTTCGATAGCCGTGTCCGAGCTATTTCATATCGGAATTAGCAACAGAGGTTTTCTAGTCTACAGAATCAACTCAAGTATAATAGCAGTTAACCAATCAGTGCTTAACGATACAAACGAAAGACTGGTTTATGTACAGATTGCTTTACCAGAAAAATATGTGTTAAAGAAAGTGAAAATACTTTCTCAATTCCAGTTTCACAGCATTGATTATTCATACAACAATAACTACACCACCAATAACAACCACGAGGAATTGAACGAACCTAGGGACAATATCAATCAGAAATAAACATCTCTCGTAGCCAGCCAGTACTTTGACTGAAGATAATAAGAAGACTATCACTAGGTACGCATCAGTCCCTCAGTGAAGGTTAGTCTTATGACAAAATAACCAATACAGGTCACAACAGGGTTTTTCACACCCTGCTATAAATTTACTCATAGCATGCTCAATAAACGAAACGCTGGAGATAGATAGCACACATATAGGAAAACACATAAAGAAAACCTGTTGATAGCGTTTCAAGGCAGTCTTATTACCCTTCTTCAAGAACCATGTAAAATGGCGTGGGTGATCATGTCTCTTCATAACTTCAGATCTCAAGTGTTGTTTATCATTTCTGTTGTTTACTTCTGTCCTTGCCAAATTGCTTTCCTGTTGAGCAATTTTCTCTCTTTGCTGTTATTGTCACGATATAATCCGGCTTTCTTCTTCTCATAACATGTCCACAGAATGTGGATTTCTTCCCCTTAATATAAGCAATGCGCTTCCTTTGCATACTTGCTTTTTCAGGACATATCCAATATCCAATACTCTTATTTGCTGATTATAGTATGAATCTTGTCGTGGAATATTCTAATCCACATATATAAATTATCAAGTAAATATAAAGCCTAATAAATACATATAATAAATAAAGGAAGAAGAATGGTAAAGAACAGTGCTGTCACAATGACAGTACTCGAAATCCCCCTTCTTTTCTACTTCGTCGGCAAATTGTAACGCTTTCACGTTGATATTAAAGGCCTTCTGCAACATACACGCGTTTCCCAAACACACAATAAAATGTGCTGCCTTTCTAAGAAAAACCTTGAAATATGCAAGTTGACCTAAATTTTAAATTCCATTCATGTCTTTTTCTACACTATGTTACCAAAAACAAAAGACAGATGGACTAAAGGATAGCGAGACGGGAGAGGCAGAAAGCCGAACACTAAACACGCGTCGCGCGATACACAAATGCTGCCATCACGCGTGTAAGACTACATGCACTAACTTTTTTTCAGACGGACAGTGATAAATTCACTAACCTTCCCAGAGTTAGGTTTTTAAATCCTGAAAAACGCTTATAAGGAAAGATGACAATAGATGGGTTTACGTTTGAAAACATTACAGTACCCAGACAGCACATCTTCGAAACAGGAGGTAGTAGAAATTGCATATTTTGAACGCAGCCACTTAGCTCTTTTAAATTGGTATATTTGGGTTCCTTAGGGCTTGCTGACAAAGAATATGTACAATGTTATGCAAATAGTCTAGGAATTAACAAGTTATAGCCAAAATAAAATGATAGTGCTGTCAGACAACACCCAAAATCAGAATCGCTCAGTGGTAGATTTTTTTCACCACCATTGTACGGGAAATGGGCCACAAGTTACATTTGAACTGATTGGCTGGAATGATATGTAATGCTAAACACGATTAGTCGGGCTATAAATACTATCTTTGGTTGTTAGGGAGACGTAGGAAGTTAAAAATTTTTTCAAATACTTGTCGAAACGTGGCTCCATTGGCTAGACTCGCTGATATACTCACTTAGGAGCGTTAGTTCGAGACCACTAGTCAAATAAGCTTGATAAAGCAACAGTGCGTTGAAGCCAGCTCACATTTTTGCTAAAATAAAAGCCTGGAACATAAGCAGATGGGAATTTGTGCCTGTAATTGTGCCAGAATTCATTGCTAATCAACGTATCTGTGTTTGTTTCCATGAATTGTGGTAAGCTTGAAACATTCAGTATCTTTTAATGAAAATTGAATGTGAATTGTTAATTTATGCCTGTATATATGTGTAGTTCAGTAGCAAACATGATGTAAAGCCTATAATGCTCCCGCCTGAACAGAAGGTGTCGGAGGAAAGTAAAACTGCATGGAATGGCCAAACAGTACACTGACACCTAGATTATTGATTAGACAGAAATAATGCTGGAAGTGCAGAGGCGTGGTAACCATTAAGGAGGTAAATACTGGTATAAAATATTTCAGATGAAGCTGACAGTTGGCCTAACGCTCTGAACTCAATGTTTGTGATGTATTGTGCTCAGTGTAAAAAGAGAGTATAAATTAGTTATGAAGTAGAAGGTACATCCTTCTTGTTTTCAGGGACCGTGGTCTTGATGGTATTGAGCAGCACCTGGTCAGAGCTTTGCTGAATCCAGAGTCGGACAGCATACTCCTTGGTCCATTTAGCTATCAGTGAGGTGTCTCCAGAGCCGAGGGGAGAATCGAGCAGAGGAGTCTGTTCCTGCCGCCATCACGCAAGATAAGCTGATGTGGCCAGCTGAGCTCAAAATTATGTACCCCCATCTTAAAATAACAGTGTAACATAAACTTAAGAGGGGAAGTAAATTGTTTTAATAACAGGAACTGAGAACATCTCCAATACTAGCTCCCATAAAGACAAACTATTGAAGTCATGATGACAAATACCAACAGAGCTTGAATAAAACAAAACCAGTATTACCTCATATTACTACTACACAACTGACACACATAGGATACTTTAATAATATATGTCACTACTATATTCATATTGATAAATTCTGTACATATAACTTGTAATTTAAATTGATTGTGATTCCTGGTTCCCTTTGTAGTTGAATCAGGACACATATTCATTCATGCCAGCAATGAATACATATTGTTATTTGAAAAGTTATCAGTGACTCCTTTAAGATATCCTTGTAGAGTGTTTTATGTATGTGAGTGTCACAGTGTTGTCAAGTGTGGTGGAATAAATTAAATTGTTTATCCGTCTGTTGTTGTTATGACTTACACTTCATCATACACATACCCTAGACATACAACGTAGTCATCACACTATTCCAAAATAATTCTGACTGAGATATAAATATATGTGGCAGCAAGTAAGGTTATCTATAATACACTACTCTTATTAGATATAGATACCTTCACAGCTGATCTCAGTCAGTACACTAAGTCCCCTATAAATATTTATAACATCCCACTTCACCACATATATTGGGGGCTCGTCCGGGATTTTGAATCTTTCCCTATTATAAATATTGGGGGTAATTCACTTCAGGGAATATAAGAATTAAAAGGTATCCTTGGGTGGAATTAAATAAGGTTGAGCTCACGGTGCCTGTGTTGTCCATTAGATATATTTAGAGATTAAATTGTTGGTTAGACATTGTATAAACTTACCTGATAGACAATGGCGGACCTGGCCAAGTTTCGATCTGCTGCTGTTCAGACTGCAAAAGAGTTAGGATTAGATGGGCAAGTTATGGTTGCCTATGTCACTACGGAATGTGACAAATTTATTGAACGCGAAGAAAGAAGATTAGAAAAAGAGGCCGAAAGAAAGTTAGAGGCTGAGACTAAGAGGTTGCAGGCTGAGGCTGAGACTAAGAGGTTGCAGATTGAGGCTGAGGCTAAGAAATTGGAGGCAGAAAGAGAAGACAAAAGATTGGCTGCAGAAAGAGAAGAGAAGAGATTAGCTGCAGAAAGGGAAGCAGAAAAGGAGGAGAAGAGATTACAAAGGGAACATGAGTTACGACTAAGGGAGTTTGAGTTTCAGGGCCATGCTCCTGAAAATGGTGCCAGTCCCTTTGCCTCTGATGCCACTGCTAGCCAAGGAGCCTCAACCTCAGCTATGAATTTTCATTTAGATCATTTTGTTGAGAAAGACGATGATATAGAGAGCTACCTAAATAGGTATGAACTATTAGCTACCACGTATGGGTTAGAGAGAGAAAGGTGGAGCTTAAAGTTATCTCAAGGACTTCGTGGGGCAGCTTATGAAGTTTTTGCAAAAATGAGTAGAGGTGATCAGGAAAATTATGACATGCTAAAGCAGGCTCTTTTGTTAAGGTATGAAAAGAATGCAGAATTCTATAGGAAAAAATTTAGGAATGCTAAACTACTGTCAGGTGAAACCTATCACCAGTTCTCTGCACGAATAGAGACATACTTGGAGAAATGGACTTCTCTGGGGAAAACCCAAGATCTTAAGGAAATGGTCCTTATAGAGCAATTAAGAGAGTCCATGGCTCCAGACCTGAGAAAGTTTCTCATGTAACAAGGTGCAGAGAGGCTGGGTGAGTTGCTAAATGTTGCTGAAAGGTATCAAGCAGCTCAAGCAGAGGTAACAGGTAATAAAAAGAAACAAGTGGATAACTTTAGGGCACCACAGAACTTTAATAAATTTGATCCTAAGGATCAAAACAAAGGTAAGCACCAATTTGATAGGCCACGGTATGAAAATAAAAATAAATTCCCACAATTCGATGAAAGGAAATATGATGAAAGAAAATCTTTCAACCAAGGAAAAAGGTGGTGTAAGAATTGTCAGATGGACAATCATGACACTGACCGTTGCAGAAGGAAACCTGTGTATATGGCAACCCTTCAGGTCAGGTCGACCTCAAGACAGGAGGAGGATATTATGTTGGATACCACTCCAGAAGAGATGAGGAAGGCACAGGCTGGGGATAAAACACTCAAGCCTTGTTTCAGAAAATTGTCAACTTGTCATACAACTCCAGGCAAGGGAGATTTTTACATGAAAAACAAGTTGATGTATAGGAAGACCGGAACTAGATCCAATGGTAACGGACAGCTGGTTCTTCCAAAAAGATACAGGACAGAATTAATAAGGAGCCTACATGTGAAACCAGATGGGGACCATGAGAAAATAGGTACCATCATTCAAAAGGTGGCTCACAATTATTATTGGCCCAAAGCAAGATGGGACATTGAGAATTTTGTAGAAAGGTGTAGCATAGCACATGAGGGAACACCCACAAGTGGGAACATGGATCAGGACCTGGACACGCCACGGGGCAAAATTAGGCCTGATAATAAAAAGAGAAATAGATTTGATAAAGTGGACCAAATGGAATGGGAAGCCCCTTTTCACGGACAAGCTTCACTTAACTGTTTTACAATGGCCACTATGCGGAGAGTGCAAAAGGATGTCTTACCCCAGGATAAGCCGAAAATCCCTCAATCGGACTTAAACAAACTGGAGGAAGAGGATGTAGAGAGGAAATCTCTCATCAAGAATTTTAAGTGGGGAGAAAGCCCCAAAAGAAAAATTGGTAGCGGTCGTTTTGTGAATGATAATTCTGGGAGGAAAAATCATCACTATAAAGCTTCGAGTGGAAGAGACCATACCGGTGCATGGACAAATAGGTCCACACAATTAAAGGTCCATATGTAGCTTTGTTAAGAACGTGGACTGATGAAAAGGCAGAGGAAAACATTACATCTTCATACCAATATGTGAATGAGCTGACCACTCGTTTGAAAACTGGCTGGAAACTTGCCAATGAAAATTTAAAACAAGCCAGGAAGAAACATGCTGCCTATTATAACAGGAAGGCGAAAGACAGAAATTTGGCTGTGGGAGAGAAAGTACTGCTTCTTTTGCCCGGGAGTCAGAATAAGTTACAAATTGGATGGCAGGGTCCATATACAGTTTTAGAGAAGGTATCTAGAACAAATTATAAGATAGATAAGAAGGGGAAAGAAAAAATCTATCATGTGAATCTCCTGAAGAAATATTTGGAAAGAGAACATCAGGAAGAGACACACTTGTTGACCTTGTCCATCGCCATGGAGATGAAAAAGGAACCACTTTCATCATTTGAATATCCATTACACCCCTGTGAGACAGCAGCACAGGTAAAAATCAGTACACATTTAACGAAAACTCAGAAAGAGAGAGTGCAACAGGTTCTAAATAATCATGCAGAGGTGTTAACAGACCGACCAGGGCATACAAACCTATTGGAATATGATATGAAACTGATAGACCCCACACCTGTATGTATGAAACCATATTCGATTCCGTTTGCTAAGGAGAAAGCTTTGAAGGAAGAGATAGACTATCTGTTGAAGGAAGGAATTATTTCGCACAGTGAATCCTCATATAGTTCCGGTGTGTACTCTTAAGGAAGCCCTCTGGAGAACATAGACTCTGTATAGATTACAGGAGACTGAATGCTATTACAGAAGGACAGGTGGATCCATTGCCGGATACAAATCAGCTGTTTGCCAGACTAAATAAAGCTAAATATTTCTCAAAAGTGGATCTGAGTAAAGGATACTATCAGATTCCAGTAAAGCCTGAGGTTAGACCATACCTAGCTTTTAGTACCTCAGAAGGACACTATGAGTTTAATAGATTGCCATTTGGATTGAAGAATGCGCCTAGTGTCTTCTCTAGAATGATGAGAAAATTATTGGACCCTCTGAATAATCCATGTATAACAAATTTCATGGATGATATCCTGATAGCAACAGAAACATTTGAGGAACACATTGACTCTCTGAACATGCTGTTTAATCGACTTAGGGAGGCAAATTTAACAGCCCGACCAACCAAATGTTGCGTTGGATGTAAAGAATTGGAATTTTTGGGACACACAGTTTATCAGGGAAACATGACCCCTGACCCAAAGAATTTAGAGAAACTACAGAAAGCCCCGAGACCACAAACCAAGAAGGACGTGAGATCCTTTGTCTCATTATGTGGTTTCTACCAGAAGTATATCAGGAACTTTAATTCCATATGTGCACCGTTAACTGATTTGACACGTAAAGGACATCCAGATCGCATTACATGGACCCCACAATGTGAAATGGCTTACCAAGAATTGAAGGAAAAGCTCACAAGTAAACCTATTTTGAAATTACCTGACTTAAGTCAAGAATTCATAGTAAGGACGGATGCAAGTAATATTGGGTTAGGTGCAACTCTACTACAGAAATCAGATGCATTGGATGGGGAATTAAGCCCAGTGGCATATGCTAGCAGAAAATTGAATAAAGCTGAAATCAATTACTCAACTAGCGAAAAAGAATGTCTTGCAGTAATATGGGCAATAAAGAAATTCAATATTTATCTGTATGGGAAGGCCTTTAAGTTGCAAACAGACCACAAACCTTTATCGTTTCTAGCACAGGCTAGGCATGAGAACTCCAGTTTACTCCGATGGTCTTTACTTTTGGCTCCATATAATTTTAGCATTGAGTATATATCTGGAAAAACAAATTTGGGAGCGGATTTCTTAAGCCGCCATCCGTGTGATGAGAATCACCGTAAACCCCAGAACTAATAATAAATTTCTCTATGTCTATATAGAATAAAGGACTGACATATAATGTCTGTTTTAAGAGGGGAGATGTCGTGGAATATTCTAATCCACATATATAAATTATCAAGTAAATATAAAGCCTAATAAATACATATAATAAATAAAGGAAGAAGAATGGTAAAGAACAGTGCTGTCACAATGACAGTACTCGAAATCCCCCTTCTTTTCTACTTCGTCGGCAAATTGTAACGCTTTCACGTTGATATTAAAGGCCTTCTGCAACATACACGCGTTTCCCAAACACACAATAAAATGTGCTGCCTTTCTAAGAAAAACCTTGAAATATGCAAGTTGACCTAAATTTTAAATTCCATTCATGTCTTTTTCTACACTATGTTACCAAAAACAAAAGACAGATGGACTAAAGGATAGCGAGACGGGAGAGGCAGAAAGCCGAACACTAAACACGCGTCGCGCGATACACAAATGCTGCCATCACGCGTGTAAGACTACATGCACTAACTTTTTTTCAGACGGACAGTGATAAATTCACTACCCTTCCCAGAGTTAGGTTTTTTAAATCCTGAAAAAACGCTTATAAGGAAAGATGACAATAGATGGGTTTACGTTTGAAAACATTACAGTACCCAGACAGCACATCTTCGAAACAGGAGGTAGTAGAAATCGCATATTTTGAACGCAGCCACTTAGCTCTTTTAAATTGGTATATTTGGGTTCCTTAGGGCTTGCTGACAAAGAATATGTACAATGTTATGCAAATAGTCTAGGAATTAACAAGTTATAGCCAAAATAAAATGATAGTGCTGTCAGACAACACCCAAAATCAGAATCGCTCAGTGGTAGATTTTTTTTTCACCACCATTGTACGGGAAATGGGCCACAAGTTACATTTGAACTGATTGGCTGGAATGATATGTAAGGCTAAACACGATTAGTCGGGCTATAAATACTATCTTTGGTTGTTAGGGAGACGTAGGAAGTTAAAAAATTTTTCAAATACTTGTCGAAACGTGGCTCCATTGGCTAGACTCGCTGATATACTCACTTAGGAGCGTTAGTTCGAGACCACTAGTCAAATAAGCTTGATAAAGCAACAGTGCGTTGAAGCCAGCTCACATTTTTGCTAAAATAAAAGCCTGGAACATAAGCAGATGGGAATTTGTGCCTGTAATTGTGCCAGAATTCATTGCTAATCAACGTATCTGTGTTTGTTTCCATGAATTGTGGTAAGCTTGAAACATTCAGTATCTTTTAATGAAAATTGAATGTGAATTGTTAATTTATGCCTGTATATATGTGTAGTTCAGTAGCAAACATGATGTAAAGCCTATAATGCTCCCGCCTGAACAGAAGGTGTCGGAGGAAAGTAAAACTGCATGGAATGGCCAAACAGTACACTGACACCTAGATTATTGATTAGACAGAAATAATGCTGGAAGTGCAGAGGCGTGGTAACCATTAAGGAGGTAAATACTGGTATAAAATATTTCAGATGAAGCTGACAGTTGGCCTAACGCTCTGAACTCAATGTTTGTGATGTATTGTGCTCAGTGTAAAAAGAGAGTATAAATTAGTTATGAAGTAGAAGGTACATCCTTCTTGTTTTCAGGGACCGTGGTCTTGATGGTATTGAGCAGCACCTGGTCAGAGCTTTGCTGAATCCAGAGTCGGACAGCATACTCCTTGGTCCATTTAGCTATCAGTGAGGTGTCTCCAGAGCCGAGGGGAGAATCGAGCAGAGGAGTCTGTTCCTGCCGCCATCACGCAAGATAAGCTGATGTGGCCAGCTGAGCTCAAAATTATGTACCCCCATCTTAAAATAACAGTGTAACATAAACTTAAGAGGGGAAGTAAATTGTTTTAATAACAGGAACTGAGAACATCTCCAATACTAGCTCCCATAAAGACAAACTATTGAAGTCATGATGACAAATACCAACAGAGCTTGAATAAAACAAAACCAGTATTACCTCATATTACTACTACACAACTGACACACATAGGATACTTTAATAATATATGTCACTACTATATTCATATTGATAAATTCTGTACATATAACTTGTAATTTAAATTGATTGTGATTCCTGGTTCCCTTTGTAGTTGAATCAGGACACATATTCATTCATGCCAGCAATGAATACATATTGTTATTTGAAAAGTTATCAGTGACTCCTTTAAGATATCCTTGTAGAGTGTTTTATTTATATGAGTGTCACAGTGTTGTCAAGTGTGGTGGAATAAATTAAATTGTTTATCCGTCTGTTGTTGTTATGACTTACACTTCATCATACACATACCCTAGACATACAACGTAGTCATCACACTATTCCAAAATAATTCTGACTGAGATATAAATATATGTGGCAGCAAGTAAGGTTATCTATAATACACTACTCTTATTAGATATAGATACCTTCACAGCTGATCTCAGTCAGTACACTAAGTCCCCTATAAATATTTATAACATCCCACTTCACCACAAATCTGTAAAACAACATTTGTGAGGTCTCCATGTCTTTTCCTGATTATTTTCTACTTCTTCTTCTTCTTCTTCTTCTTCTTCTTCTTCTTCTTCTTCTTCTTGTTCTTCCTCTGTGTACACTTCAGACGTCTACTCGAATATTTTCGAAGAAAGCAATGGTCAGTCTGAGGCTATTTGTATCTCTATAAAGTTTTTCTAGGAATGGTTCTGGTGACGACCATATGTTCTTTCTCTGTTCCTCATATGTAGGGTATCTCTGAAGCAGATGTTCAGCAGTCATTTTATCGGTGGCGCATTGATCGGTAATTCCTATCATTAGTTTGTTGAATAGATGGTATCCCAATCTGTTGTTACCCGTGCGGAGTCTGAAGATTACCACAGTTTTTCGTCTGATGAGCTGGTACTGTACGTTATTTTGTGGGTGGACTGGGTGATCTGCATCCCATTTGTTCTTGTATCTGGATCTGATAAAACGTTATGCTTGTTTCAGGCAGATGTAGCTTTCCACCTTCCATTGCCAATCTGTCAGCCTCTTCATTGCCAAGGATGTTACAATGGGATGGGATCCACTAGATCACAACTCTTTTAAATCGTTTAGGTAGTTTGTGAATCATTATTCTAAGGTCATCTAGGTGTGCATTAGTTTGGATCCTCAGCGTTGCAAATACTAACAGCGCGTTTGTGACGAAAGCAGCTTTTCTCTAGCTACTTTCATTACAACCTCTGCTGTAGTTTTCAAGGACTCTGCCTCTGCTCTAAAGATACATGATACATTTTTTTGTGTTCCCACTGGCAGCCTTTCTTGTGGTGTCCCAGTGCAAAAGCTCAGTAGAACAGCTTTACCTCCATCTTCTGTTGCATTTGTTGCTGATCCATCTGTGTATGCATGGGTCCAGGTGTTGCTTGGGTAATGTTTCTCTATGTATTTTGTCATTGTGGCTTTTCTGTATGTTACAGTCTAGCTTTCCTTTCTCTTAATTCCAGGAATATTTTCTACCTGCTTGTTTAATAATTATCCTGGACTAACTTTTGTGTGTCCTGATTTCCTTTATATAACTGGCAGGATTGTCTCCTCTGTCCTATAGGTAGACTTTTAATCCGTCTAGTGTTAGCGATTAATCAAAAGGAACACGTCGACGTGGCTACAAAATAGGTCAAGCGGTCAGGTAACCCGGGTTGTTATTGAATAATTTAGGAATTATGATAACCCGAGAAGAAATAACATCAAAAGATAAAGGCGTAGGTAAGGATGGAATAACAAGAAAGGATAAAATAGCCAAGGGCACGATGGCCACAGAAAACTGTAGCGACTGATATATGACTTGTCATAAAGAACTCTTTTTTCTTATATCTATTGTCATTTGTTGCACAAAACATTGTTCCGTTTACAGAACTCTGCTTTTGCTTGGGCTTTTGAGACAATGACTACTACCGCTTCAGCTTAAGGACATCAACAACATCATTACATTAACAAATGTTAGCAACAACTTACCCGCTAACCATGACTTTAAGACTTGGTTGTAAACCCACAAACCGCCAGTGACTCGACCAAATTCAGTTCAATTTTAAAATGTTCTTTATCTAAATGTGAAAATATACAGCGAAAGTATATTGCTTTAGGCGCTAAATTATTTACCACGTTCCCACTGACTGATGTTGATTATAAATTGCGTCGTGTTACAATTAAAAACGCACTTTTTCTGTTCATAATGAAAATACACTTTGTTCAGCTAGTAATGTGTTTACGAATTACTCAGCAAGTAATAAATATAACTCTTGTACGGGTAAAATAAAATATATGGGTTTTTTTGTCAGCAAGAAATGAAGATACGTCTTATCCGACTAGTACTGAATATTCGCCTTATCAAGAATACGACCTTATTAAACTGGTAATGACTATGCGTCCTGCTGGTCTAGTAAATAACATACTCCTTTTCTGGCTTGCAATAAATATATTTTGTATACGTAATTTTGGGTGTTAGTTTAATTTTATTCTGCTTTCAGGGGAAATAAAACTAAAAAAACGTATAAGTTGAATAGAAGGTATTGTTCCTTTTGTGAAAACTGGTTGATGTAAATCCAACAGATTTTTGGGGATCGGAATGGCTGAGAGGTATAGCGTCCGCCTCGAATTCTTGAGGTACCAAATTCGATCCCCAGTTGAAGGAATATAATTTATGGACATTTTTTGTTTTTCAGAACCAGCGGTCATCTAATGATGTCATACTCCCCCCTGGTCTCCTACGTATTGAGATCGGATGCCTAGTCTTCTTGGATAAGGGCGAAAAAATAGGAGGTCCTGTGTGCAAGTTGCGCACTTTAAAAATCCCACGGCAGTTGGAAATCGTAAAGAGTAGGCATTACGGCCGCTGCCCTGGCACAATTTAAAAAATAGAAACATACCCACCACAAAAATATTTATAGAATATGTGATTCCGTTATATACACATTGGGATTCTCGCCGGTGCTACGGAGTTCGCGCACTGTACTGAGATCCTCCTTGTGTGATCTAAGGGAGGAGATCTGAGCACTGATGGAGTTGTCCGTGTGCAATGAAGATAGTCCTTAAAACGGAACCAACAGATACAAGTGAAGATATAAATACTTAACAATAGGAAGTGACTTTTCAGTCGTTCTGTAGATGCACATTCATTACTAGCTTGACAAGATGAGTGTATTAACGGTAATGATTATGTAATTTTGCCACAGGTAATAAATACACGTCTTGTTCAACTAATGAGTAATGTATTGTCTGATCTGCTCATAATGAGAATCACAGGATGAGAAATGATGGCGTCAGACAAACTGTAAGGACCGAATCACGTAATTATAAAAAAAAATGTAAAGCCGGTCCCATAGCAAATACTGTCGTAGGGGAATGAAATGTTAGAGACTAAATTATACAAGGCCCCGCATCGATAGAAAGAGTGACTAGTTCACTTCTTCGCTGCCTTTTCCTTCCGTAACCCAAGAGCAGAATAAGGGTCCCAATTACAGCTGGGTGGACTGGAGCGTGACTCAACTGTGTTTCGAACCAGTCACCTTTGCCACGAGAGGCCAGCGCTCTAACCACTCCACCAATAGGATATATATATATATATATATATATATATATATATATATATATATATATATATATATATATATATATATATATATATATATATATATATATATAGAGAGAGAGAGAGAGAGAGAGAGAAAAAAATAAAGTGGTTTGACCATCTTGAGAATGGAGCCTGAAAAAGCGTAGGAGAAGAAAATTATTTCCTGTGAGATGAGATGATTTTTACAAAGTTAAAGGTAGTCACATATCAAATACTACCGTACGGGTGTGAATTGTTAGAGACTACACTTTACTAGGTCCAGCATCGAGAGGTGGGGGTGACCAGATCCATTCCTCGCTGGCTTTTCTTTCCCTAACTCAAAGAGCAGAGTCAGGTACCCATTTACACGGTGTCGGTACCGTGGTTCAAACCTGGCACCTTTGCCACGAGAGACCACTGCTCTAACCACTCTGCCAATCGGACTCCAGAGATTAGAAAAGCCATTAATTTTACCAAGAGAGACAGAATGCCAAATTATGACATCAGAAAAATTGTAAGAACTACATCCGCGTCAAGTATATAAGCGGGACATAAAATCAAGTTATTTGGTCATCTCATGAGAATGTATCCCGAAAAATTACCACTAAGCGTCTACACCAGTAGAAGTTTAGGTTGCAGGGAACGGGAACGACAAAGAGACAGATGGATAAACAACATCATAGAAATCCTACACCAACACGGAATCACATCAGCCAATGCCACACACGTGGCTCACAAACGATAACTTTAACTTCCCACTAAGCTTCGCGGCAACCGTAAAACGAAAAACGTAAGGTAAAAGTATATTTTAGAATCTGCTCATAATAAAAAAATTCACTATACAGTTATACTACGAATAATTTGATTAATTAGTTTCCAGCGAGTTTGTCTGTGAGAATATAGGCCTATATTGAAATACTCGTGATAAGTAGTAGGCATTGTTAACTAATATTCTTATTAGCTTATCCTGGCGCAATGATTTATATACGGAATGAAATAACTTGCAAAATAATATTTTAATGTTCAAGCGGTAAAGAATATATCCTTCTCATAAATAATGTACGTTGTGTCCAACTGGCTGAGCTATGATATACATTATGATTGATACATCTAGTATATAATATGTTTGTTTTCATATTCAGAAGATAAGCTTCTTCATTACACTCACAATTTAATTTAAAAAGAGGGTCGTAATTCATGGATGGTAACTGTTAATAATGGATGCTTATCTTAAGATAGGTTGGTGATGCTACATAAGGTTGACTTCACGAAGTAAACAGTTGTCAAATCTTATCTCGGAAAACAACTTATAAATAGGTACTTAATTTTCTCACATCCATGTGATTCCAGCTTATCTCAGTACATAGCACTTTGCACATACTTATCATCTTCAACGTTTAAAAAACAGTCGTAGTAATGAATTTATTAATTATCTCTTATACGTGTGCAATATATGCAGGCTATCGCCATTGAACTGTGGAATGATGTATTTTTTTAAATTCTCTAACTAGATACGAATACTTTTAATAGACGCCATCATTGCGCTTTCAGTTCTCCAATACCATCATCATCTCCTTTGAGAGGCTGTGGGAGAAGAAACGAAGTACCCCACGCCTGCAGGTTCTGTTAGAAGATTTAGTAATATTATTACTGTAGGCTTGTAAACATTGACACGTAGACTGTCGTGGTGAACAGAACTGGGGTATGATCAATACAACGCGTCACCCTTTAACATCAACCAGAACTCGAGAGAACTGGATTACGGTCCATATATTTATTCACAACAATTAATTTATAGATGCATGATGAAAATCCAGTTGTACATATATAATATTCAAGCACGCCACAAATCAATGTTTCACATTCGCCATGTCTGATATAACATACTGCTCTACAGTGAAATACATTTACTTCATCCCGTGGATATAAACCGGAGATATCTTATATATACAGCTCAAGGATCCTGTACTGACCTTTACATTTATACGTCTTATCTCCTCCACGAACACAATCCAAACGCCATTGACAACCTTCTCCGTGTCACACTTCACAACGTCCCATCGATTCATACAACATTTCACAGAAGTGCTCTGTGGTACAGAACTACCACTGCAATATACCAAGGTAGTTTTCTTGCAATCCAGAGAAGCTTCCAACAATCTCCGTATTCGTCCATTTCGAAGATTGGATCCATCACGGCAGCTGGTCCCGGGAAGCTTGCATCAAAACCTTAGTGCGTTCTTGCATTTGTAGTTTCTATAGTAATTTCTTTTTACGTTATGAGGTTGCCAGCCACATGTAAACCAACATATTAGTAACCACTTACGAACTGCGTGATAGAAGTGATCGCCATATTACTTCCTCGTCCCATCAGAGAACACCGGGAATTACACAGGGTTAGACATATAGGAATAAAACTATAAATATGTATACATTATTATTACGATGGGTGATGTTGGTTAAACACACACCGTATTCCTGGGATCATAGGCTCTACTAGTGTACAAATGCTCAGCACAGGACACTGTCACAGGAACATGCTTGGGTCATCAAACAACAAGCTGAGAACAACTGTACCACAATTTATTTCGCTGACACAAGTAATGACATCACAGTACATTTACAGCCAATAAAGTTACCTCTGACCGATCAACACATGACTTAGAAAAACCTACCAATGGTGCATATCCACATCTGCACCCTCGCCCATATTCAAAAACTTCTCTCAGCTCTCGTAACACTAGAGCACTTGATCCAAATCATAAAAATGCCCTAATCACACAGCAACGGCCATTGTCGACAATATTCACAACTCTACCTGAAAAAAAAAAAAAAAAATCTCTTCACTTCGGAATCTCTCAGCCGACTACTTAACGCTACATATCTCAGCATGACTCGCTGTCAGTTCACTCACTAACACCTGAAACACGAGAACAGTTAACAGATTTCTCTCTGTCGAACATCACCCATAAATCGTTCACACCAGTGAACACAACAAACTGACACGCCCACTACAGTGAACAATCCCTACACCTTCCCATTCCCTACCCCACATTCTTTCCGGTTACTATTGTTCCACAACAATCATCATTATCAGCTGCCATGTCGACATCAAAAGTCGGCTGCGTGGGATCTCCAACTCCTTCTGTCTTTTGTGTTGATAGTACAATCTGATAGAACCTTTTCTGTTCATCTTTTTATGTTTTTCTTCAACTTCTAGTGCTGTCGCCTTCTTGCAATGTTTGCCTTCAACTCTGCCTTCTATTATGGTCTTAGGCGTTATGTCGTTTTGTATGGCCAAAAAATAAAAGGTGTCTAATTTTGATCTCCATCATTAATTCTTTTAGTTGTGAATCCATTGTGTTCTTTAGGATATATACATGGTAAGACCCTAATCTTTTCCACGGTGTGGTGGTTTTGATGGTATTAAGTGCGGTTGCGATGTTACCTAGTGTACTGTATGAGGTCAGCTGTGAAGGTCCCTGAAGCTAAAAAATTTATGTGAGTTTTTCAGGATTACCTTTCTGCTACCACCTATGACCTCAAACAGACTTATTCTACTATTATGTATGTTAGCTACGTTCAATGTCTAGGGTAATGAAATGTGGTGTGCAGGTAATTAAATACAAAGACACCCACATATAAACACTAGGTCTAATACTAAACTCTATGATCAAATAACTTAACACTGGGTTGAAATTTAAGATTTACAATTTTTTTTAACTTTATTTAGTCCTGAGCCAAGTTTTCTTATGGTCAGGACGTGTGAATCAAGATGAATTTATATCAATCAAATAGCATATAATTAAATGATCACATAAAAAAATTCGTACATAAATATATATGTGAAATTTGTTAATATGGATACTAACTACAGAGTCTTTTGGAAAACTAGTACTGGATGACGGGTCGTGGTGGTATCATCATGTCTAGTTCTTGTTATACTGTTCAGTGTTTTGTTAACAGGGGTAATGGTGGTAAAGTCTTTTATTCACAATGTTTTTATAAATTTATTTATTTATGTTGATGAATCAACAGCAGGCCAGGTCTTCAGTACTTAACTGGCCTGTGTCGATGTAGTCAAGATGTTCACTTGGCCCACTCCTCACAGTTGCTGAGGTAAAATGCTAGGCTTCTCCTCACAGTTGCTGAGGTAAACTAATAGACTTCTAGTCCTCCACCGTTTGATCTCTTCAGAGCATCTGGCACTAGCACAGTGCCAGACAAAGAAACTCTGAAACCACAAAATTAGGCTATGTCATAGCATACTGCCTACTTTACCCTGTGTCCTAATCATAAAACATAAATTGACAAGACAAGATCAGATCTCTCTGACCGACCCAGCACCTCTCATCCAGGCTGTCATCACGTAGTACCAGTTTCCCATGACTGCATTGCATCTGAAATATGTTCATTAGTTTCTTTTTCCATCCAATAAGGTGGGTGGTATGTTCCCACTGATCTGAAATATAGATCTGTCTTCTATATTCTTGGATATGTTTTCCCATATTATTTATTAGACTCTAGGCCCTGGACTGTCGCTGGGGACCTAGAATAAGTACTCACTTGTCGTAATCATTTTTCATGACATGGCAGTATCAATCACTCAGAATTATTAAATAAAAAAGGTTAATGATTTTTCCCTTACCACAATTCAAATGAAAACACACAGATACGTTGTCTAGCACAAACTCAGCTGAGCTGCTGGCTATACTATGGCGTCCCACTTTGAAATACTATCTATAGTCATTGGGCGTCACAGTTCTAAGCATCAACGATCTGTTGCAGTGGACAGTCTTCGACAAAATGGCACTTGCCGGCTAATTTTTGTCACCAATATTACTCGTTCGTCCAATCGGAGTACTTCCCCTCTACAGTTCAAATATTTAAACTTAAATGTCCAATCTTAGTCTAGTTTCGGTCTAGTTGTGAAACGTACTTATGTCGGTCTGTCTGTCCGAACTTGGTTTTTCCCAAAATTACACTTGGTTTTAGACCAAACTACAAAAAAACTACACAATTTCTTGTCTCACTACGTTTAAGATTTCTATGCTAAGTTATTTTTAGCTTCTACCCTCCCTTGACTGCCCCTTGTTCACATGCAGTTTGTTTTTCTGCGTTAGGCTCAAGGACGCGTCAAAAGTAACTTTTGTGAGAAGTATGCACAAATAACTGTCTGCTTGTCTGTATTGAACAATACAGTCTTTCGTCAATATCTTCCGTGTTATCTGTCGTGTGGTGAGTACTGGGGCAACTACAACAGTAGTTTTGCCAGGAATAGTCTATGAGATATTAGATATAAGGTCTCTAGAAATTGGCTCGTTAAGAAAGAATAAAGACCTATTCGAGATATGGACAAGAAGACAGGAATGCGAATGCTTTCCACTAGACAGTGTTTTCTAATTAATTATGGAAAGAGTTCTGTTTCCCCACGACCTTAGCTTCTGCCCTTAGATCCCGTAAAGAAAAAGCCCCCAACCTCATCTGAGTAGAGAAAGGTTCCTATAGGTGAATATGTAACACCGACAGCACGAGTGATACATTAACAAACTCTTGATAATGATCAACCGATCGTTGGGTTTATTAATGAAATATCCACACATATAGGGTTAGTAATGGTTAGAACGTGATGATGGTGAAAGACGATTCACACAAAACACACAGATGAGATAATAAAATTACAGTTAATTAAGTAATAGTTAATTAAGAATGAACTGGTGTAAAGTGAAATGATGATGTGATATGATACGTGTTACCAAAATGGTGAGTACTCTACACAGTCCATGTGTCTCTAAATGCTTCTCCTAGATATGAGGATTCACATGTATGCATAAAATGTCCCAAGTTGTTATACGTTATGTCGAGTGGGGTATCTCTAAGCTGAGGACGTTCTGATGAATACTGTTGTCGTACGGAGAACGCTGACGAGATATCTATGTATATTCCTTCACTGTTTGAGTATATCTCTGTAGTGTGGATCAACAGTTAATAGTTGTCATATGAACAAAAGGTCTGTTGTCTAATCTAACGACGGTACTGGTCAGACTGGATATCTTCACGAAATGTTAGTGATATGTAGACTCATAATCTTGCGTATGTAGTCGTGATTCATATACTTTCGAGTCTGCTTCATAAAATGCGCTTAAGAGTGTGTTGCACGTGGTATAAATATGCGATTCCTCTTTTGAGCTCTTTTGCTTGACTTCAGATAATAATGATCTTTCGAGTGATTTGAATTTATGATGACTCTTTATTGAACTTGTGATAACGATGTATTGAACTTGTGAGCAAGCAGTATATGGTGACGAAAAATGCTGCGTCCACCTTATGACTTGTGGGTGAGACAATATTCCTTTTTAATTGAGGAATGAAAGATGTCCTATGGCGAATTCTGCTAGCCAAATGTCCGTTTTTGATAACTTATTTCTGGTTAGACGTCAGACATGTTGCGTGTAGACTCAGACTTCTGATGAACTGAAGACACACAAAAGTCTTCGTAAGTTTTCACATTTAACATCACTGGTTGACTTTCATTTAAACTACTGCTCATTATTCATCTCTCTCTCTCTCTCTCTCTCTCTGAGTTCAATTCTAATGATGTTAAATATCTTGTGCATGAGAGTGTGTGCGCATGGGAGACTGTGATGATGATAAAGGTGAAATATGAACTATTAATTACCTCCTATCATCCTATCAACTTCTAGGAAAATCTTCTGATTTTATTAATCAGTTATGCCAAGAATTATTTGAAACTTTATCTTTCGCACATTTTAGTTGTGAGGTTAAAATAAACAAAAATAAGAAAATGTATTAATAAGTATAAGATCTACTAACCTTCTTTTCCCTTCGCAAAGTCCTTTAAGAACACAATCACAGAACTGAATTATCATCCACTCTGAATAAACACGTGTATTAGGCTATGCGTTTTTGGGTTTAATCTCTTCCTCACAAGGTAAAAAACTGGACTGCTTCACTCTAGTAGATTATGCGGTATTATATATTTCTGGAAGTCACCTGGCCAAGCTGGGCGTCCAATGTGGTAAACCAACGCTTGTCTGAACCGCGGCCGACTAAAGTCCAATGTGGTGTCACAGAAATTACCGCATGCCCAGATGTTGGATTCGGATGACCATATGTGTTTTTACCAGATTTATCACGATGCAATGTGGGCTTCAAACAATAATGTCGGGCATGTGGACTCAATCAAAGGACTTTATTTCCCCCGATGAAAGAACAAATGTGGTTCTCTTAGATACCGGTCACGAGTCATCACAACAAGGAAATAGCAAATGTGGATCGCAAATATGAGATGAAAGAGCAAATGTCGGAGAAAATACAATATGAAAAATGTAAGAAAAGATGGAGCAACAAGGCCTTTGCGCTCGTTTATCACATTATCTGTCCGTCTTTGTAATTAAAAGTATATTATTTCTCAGGGAAAGATGGGCTATCAAACTAGCTAATTTTTATTCTCCTAAACTTATTATTAAGAAAATACTTAATTTTTTTTCTGTTAGTCTTGTAATTTGTTTTTACTACTCGTTCATGGCGTTTGCCGCTATATTCAAATTAAAACGACTATTTACCGTAGAACGTCCAAGATACGTCTGTTTCTGACAAGAGCTAAGGTCGTTTTTCGTCCAATTTATTACATTGTGTCAACTAGTGGCGTAATTTTTTACTTTAAAACTACAAATTGCGTCTTCTAGACTTTAGATTCAAACACGTGTTCAGACCGCATCATTTTTTTACTTTTATCTCCGTTTCTATCCCGTCTAAAAGGATAGGCCGTTAGTCTGCATGTTATAACTAGTTAGTTTTCAATGACACTAGAAAACGCTGGCGTAGGCGAAGAAGTAGCAGCGTATCTTATCCAAATTTTATCCCTACATTTCATTTAACTGTTATCTTTATAAATGGAGGAATTTTTAGCGTTGTATCACTGAGTTTCACCACACACGGTAACCAACCGTCTTCTTTTTTCTGTGGCCTGATACGGCTCTATTGTGCCACGCTCTATACTGTTTCCTTCGCAAGCCATTGATCATTTCAGGTTCTTTCGCCTCAATTATCGCCTCAGTCTTTGTTTACCAGGAATAGTCATTTACTTATTTAGAACTATTGTCCGGGATGTGGCTACTGCGACCTCATTTTTTGCAACGTCAGAAACTGTCGTCGCCAGGACATTTTATTTGTCGGTGATTCTCTTCCATGACTGTCCTTTTTTCAACAAATTAATTGCTGTATTTCCATCTATCCCTTGATTTTTGATGATTCAGTTAATTGGCAAGTTAATGATTTAGATTCCGATTACTGGTGTTGTACTGTATGTTACAGCCCTCGTTTTTTTTAGCTTGAGCTTGGCTGACCTACCTAATCTTCCGTACTGCAGCATACACTGAAACTGATCAGTCCAGAACACTGAACAATCACGAAAGTCGAAACACTGAAACATTATCGTCAAGCGCTGTGAATACATAAAGGATCCTGTTACAAGCCCATTCAGGTATATTGGGAATATTGTGTTAGGCGCATATTTTCTTGACCATCGACACTAGGTGTGATGTGGTCAGTATCACGCCTGCCGCTTTAACCTTCCAAGAAGTTGCTCTGGTACCTAATTCACGAGGCTGGGTCGACCCCGGAGCCGTTTGCGGTTTTCGTACATTTTTAGATAGGTTAGAGAGATTTATTTGGTCCCATCTGAGTAGAGCAGAAGGTGTGGTATATGAGAAAGAAAGGTGATAGAATAGATTCCACGAGTGAATAGATTAAGGTGAAGATAAGTCTCTGGAATGAGTGGTTTCTCTAGTCCAGCCTATCTATACGACTATCTTTAGTATGAGACGATATGTGAAACCTCCTTACAAGTATAATTATAAGTTTACTACTCACACACACACAATTATGTGAAAACAAGAAACACAAACGTGAAACTATGGTAAATAGATATGGGTCTGACCAACACACAAGTTAAGTTCTTGTTTAGTTTATTATCACTTAAACTTTACAACATCAAACATATAGAAATAAGTATAATCATGTTTACAGACATAGGAAGATAACCCAATAAGTGCCCTTCTTTCCCCCCCCCTTCCCCCCTTGTTGAGAAAAAAAGATCCCAAAAGAAGTTAATAACCCAAAAGGTCAAAGATTAACACTAGGTTATAGAATAGACAGGAAAGAAAACTACAAAGTTCCTACTTAAGCTATCCAGTAAAATAACAGTATTTGCAAAGAAAATAAAGAATGGTACAGTTTCCGTAACTACAAAATATTCACTCTCACTCTGTCATTCGTGGCCACATCAATTACGCTTTACCTAAACTTGGTGTAACACTCTTGAACGTAAACATCCATGAATATGTATCATGATCCAGTAGTTTTATCCTCCGAAGTGGGCCCCAGTCCCTCCACAAATAATTAATTTTTATAATGGGGGACGCCTAATTTGGTCGTTGATTCTTGGATATGCAATGTCACATCAAATAGTTCATGTAGCGAAAATAAACCGCGATCTTATGTTCACAGTAGACAGTACTTCCAATAGCTAAAGAAAACATCTGGTTGCTAAACTGTTAATTAAGATGATGATGATAAATTATATCGGCTTGCTCTGGGGTGAGTGCCGATTAAGAAACAGCGTATTGTCCTGGATAAAATCAACTTGGAAAAACGACTGTCAGAAGTCGGGAAAAATGTTATGTATATTGCCACAGCGGGCTGATAAAATTGAATGAAAAACAATCTGGGTATTTTGTAAGTCCAGTTAACTCAAATTTACAGTTAAAATGTTAGTGTGTCGCCTTGGCAATTCATGTTCACACCTGAGGTGGGTTTATATGTTATTTATGTTAATTATTATTAATTGTCTACAGAGTGAGGTCCAGCTATGTAAGTCCCTGAGTCTAATAGTTGATGATGATGTATTCTCAGGGTACCTAACTGCTACCACCCTATGATCTCACTCTGCGAAATATTTTAAGTCTATTAATTTATATGGCTACGTGTCTAGGGTAATGTAGGTGTTATGTATGATAACAAATTTAACGCAACTGTAACTCAATCCAATAAACTCAAGTAAGATAGTGGTTAAAGTTATATATTTAATTTACAATTTTAATTTCCTGACTCTCAAAGGTTTTGAATCAGGAAGGTTAAACTCAAAATAAAAGTGGTTATGTACACAGGTAAATACAGTGGATGGACATCTTGTCCAATAAATTATATTTTAAAAATGTTTCTGTACTTGTATTCCTGGCTGTAGTAACAAGGTATTAAGAAGGGTCACTAGTTGGAAGAACTGTTCCTTTCATCATGTCACTAGAACGTTTAATTACACTGTGGAGGTTAACAATGAAATGAGAAGTCATTAGCCCTCAAAACGAAGGCTTATCTTTAAATCCGTGGGAAGTAGGTGGTTGACTGGAAATATGACACTTTCTGTCCACCTGTGTCTCAGCTGGAGTCAGCTTTTGCAGTTAGATTTCACAATACCAGCAACAGGTAAGTTGCCTCGTACACTGCCTCTCCAGGTTTTGTCTTATTGGTTACTCGTTGATGCAACCCTGCAACAATACACTTCATATACACATCTCCACACCTAACAAATAAACATCGTTAAACATTCGTAGTGATCAGCCAGAGTGCTAATCAATAGCTACAGTTCCTAATTGTATTGTGACTTCTTCTCAATCCGCGGGTATCTGCTCTTTCCCACATGGCTTCAACGCCTCTGTCACTTAGACTTTAGTTATCTTTTATATCATCAGCTGGGATACACTCTTTTCTTTTTAATGATCTGTTAACTCTGGTAGTATGACTTCCTATTTAATCTCCAAGAGTTATTGGAACACTGTGGCCTGTAGAGAACTGCCAGTAGCTTTCTGGTCTTATAGTCAAATTATTTTGTTATGCATGGCAATATGCAAACACCATTTACATTTTTTTTCTGCTTCAATAGTCTGCTTAGGCATGCATGTGCTCCCTTTGGATGTCATAAGCTTCCACAATAGCAATGTCGCACAACACAAAATTTGTGGGCGCCCTTTCTGGGTTAGCCTCTACACATTATTAAAAATATTAATAAATCATTTCTCTTACCGCAATCAATGAAATATGTTACACAATACACAAGATGACTAGCAGAATAATTGCACAAGTTAAACTGCCGTTGTCCAGAAGGTAAAACATTCAAGCAAGCTCCCCTTCTGATCTCATCTTAGCACTGCAGTTATAAAATTTTTAATGGCGTTCGAGCCTTGTATTCTTTTCCTATTATCAATCGTACTAGCCAATGGAACAACGCGTCCAAAATTTGACTCTTTTTTGAAAAACTCCAAACATTTTTGGGTGTCTATCAAAGCGTTGGCCAGCTTGATTTTATCTTACTGTGTAGAAATATGTTTCGCTTTGGCTGGCAAATTTTCAGTTTTACCTCCCCTTTCCTAACTAGCCTCACCCAATCAAATCAAGTCAAACGGATTTGACTTTTTGGGTGAAGATTTTCAAAACTGAGCAAGGTTATCAGTGAGTCTGTCGGTCCGTCTTAATTTTTATTTCTATCATATCTCTGTTATTACTTGGGCGATTTTAATTATTTAAAGTGATTATTGATCAGACTACTGTCATCTATCCTTCTAGATAGGTGTTACTTTCTTCTTTATCTTCGTTTTCATCTTTGTACTTTTCCTTTTTATTATGGGACTCTTTTCACTAAGATACCATATTAAGGAAATAGTTGTTCAAAATCCAGATAAGTTACGATATGATGTTATTTTACACAATATTGCTCTACTGTCAAAGCATCTCTTTTATTTACTCTCTTTCGTTTTATGAAGAAATAAATGTTTTAAGTTTTCCTTTCCTACCCCTTTCTCTCCCTGCACAAATTTGGTCTTTTAGTTTCAGTATCGCTAGGCTAGATTTTTTCCTTTTCGAATCCCCCCCCTGTCCCTTCTCTCCTGTTCTCAAGACGAGGTAAAATTTTTTGGTTCGTCGCCAACTGTCTAACGTTGTAGAAAAAAAGTGTGGGTTTGCGGGCGGGACTTGCTCGCTCGCTAACAAAAGATTGAAATGCTTTATTTTACATCTTGGCGATAGCGGAAAAAAATGTGCCCTAACAACGGTCGCCAAGGCTATTTCTATTAATAGACCCCAAGAATGCGTTAGTTAGTTTTTATTCTGTGACCCTTGATAATTTTCAAACTAGTAGCATTGCCTTCAACTAAGGTCAAATGTAGAAATCGTTTATTGCCTTTCCACGGCAAAAAAAAAAAATCTAATATCAAGCGGGTAGGGCTGGTGTCGAGAGGAGTAGAAAATGTTATCTTGGCTTAGTGAAAAAAAATTCAAATACTGTAATACGATTATATTTGAGCGGGGTTTTTTAACGGAGCATTTTATCACAACACATATACTGGGGACGAACGCCAAGGGGAAAAAAAACGACAACTATTACTCCTTCAGTAACTGAGGAAAGGACCACAATAGAAAACCGCTGGCAGCTGGTTTTGATCAAGCACTATACTAGGAAGAAAAAACATTTAACCAAAATGCCAATATCCTATACTATCACGCGTAAGGGTATGATCTCTTATCCTCTCCGTCACCTAATTAAATTAAAGGCACACGGTGTCTTAGCCTATCTTATCGCGATCCGCTTAGCGAGTACAGGTTGGGTTTTAGGCATGCCGCCTTTCCCCCTGATCTGGTAAAAAATCAGCGCACAATAGTAGTATACAATGGCGGACTTAGGTAGTATTCAGGCGGCGGCGCATGACTTTTATATAGCAAAAAAACTCGATCGATTTCAGGCGGCGGCGTTTCAGGCGGCGGCGCATGACTTTTTATATAGCGATATATTTTAGCGGCGGGGCTTCCTCTGACGATCAGACGTATGACTTTTTATATAGCAATAAATTTGTTCGGCAACGGCGGGTGTGTTTGTTTATATATGTATACATACAATATATATAAAAAATATAAAAAATCGATAATGACGGAAAATTTTAAAAAAAAATCGATAATGTTGGATTAGGTTACTAAGAGGTTTTTTGAAGTGCCTTTTTTGTGTTGGCGTGGGTGACGATGTATGTTGTAGGGGTAGCTGGCGGGGTGGGTTAGGGTGGATTTTTGTGTGAAGTATTGTGTTGGTAGTGTATTGGTGTGTTTGTTTATACATGTATACATACAATATATGTATAAAAAATATAAAAAATCGATAATGTTGGGTTACTAAGAGGGTTTTTGAAGTGCCTTTTTTGTGCTGGCGTGGGTGACGATGTAGCTGGCGGGTTGGGTTAGGGTGGATTTTGTGTGTGATGTATTGTACCGGTAGAGTGTTTGGTTGTAGGTGTCTTAATTGTGTGTTGTAGTTGGAGGGGCTGTTGAATCGTGGGGTGTGTTGGGGTATGTGTTTTTGTGTGCGTGTATTTTAATTGTTATATATATATATATATATATATATATATATGTGTATATATATATATATATATATATATATATATATATATATATATATATATATATATATGGGAGTGAAGTGTTAGAGACCTGTACTAGGTCTACCATCGAAAGTGCGTCACGGTATTGTTGTGTATTGTTTATTTTACATATAGACATATTTTACAACAGTTATACGAACAGTTAGACGATAGACTTAGATAATAAGAAGACGATATATTTAGACATATATTTTACAACAGATATACGAACAATTAGACGATATATCTAGACAAACAATTAGACAACAGACGATATAGGTAAAAAAGAAGAATTTTAGTTAATATAGTTTTTATTTTATATTCAATAGTGTTTTTGTAGTATCAAAACATATATATATAGGGGCTAATAGTAGTATCAAACAGGAGCATATATGTACAGTATTTTTAAAAAATGTACATTATGCAGTAATTTTTTATCAAATGACATTGTATAATTGGTAATTTTTTTATAAAATCATATATGGGTATTATATTGGTAATTTTTTATCAAATCACAAATGAATGTACAATTGAAAAATAACATATATATAGGAAGGATGTATGTTCAAAATATACAATATTTACAATAAAAATATCACAGCTGCAGGCCAGACCTTGAGGGGTGTCGTCACATTGTCGTCACGTCGTAAGAAATAGAGAGATGTTGTGTATTGGATATGTCTACGTATCTGAAAGAGAGAGAGAGAGAGAGAGAGAGAGAGAGAGAGAGAGAGAGAGAGTTTAGATGTTGAGGGGTGATGTGGTGACGTTGTTGGGGTGTACCTGTAGTTTGATGTAGAAGTAAGACAAAGAGTTGCGGTGTTGTTCGTAGGTGTAGATGGAGGATTTGGGTGCTCTGAACCCGATATTTTTCCCGTCCTGTGCTTGTTGCGTATTGAGGACTTCTAAGAATGTATCTTTGTCTATTTTGTTGTGGTGTTTGTTCAAGCGATTGAGTGGTCTTGAATATGATATAGATAGAAGGATGTGGCCGGGATTGCTTCAACATAATATTTTGTATTGGGTCTGTTTAATTGTGCTTGTGTGACATTATCGCTGTCGTGTAACTGTGAGAGAAAAGATTTGAAATCTGTAAGATTTTTGACTAAGTGGGGTTGAGCTAAGACGATCGCGTTGTTATGCGAAGAGTGAAAAAATCTTAATTCGTTTGTTTCTCTGTTTCTCAAAACTACGTTATGGCTGTAATTAATTTTGAAGCGTTTTGTCTGTTGTGTAAAAACAGGGAGCAAAAGACTTGTCCATTCGATGGGGTCTGTTCTGTCTGGTCTATGGGAGAAAGTGAAAGTCGATAAATATTTATGGATGTTGGAGTGTGTTTTAATCGCGTCCCAGTTATCAGTGTAGATTTGTTTAAGATCAGCCTGTAAGTCTTGTAAGCTGTCTTCTTCAGACGTCAAGCGGGTTTTTTTAATATGTTACTGGGTACTGGTCAGGGGGCGTTTCTTGGTCTGGCCTGTTTTTGGTGGGTGAGATGGGGTGGGACTTGTTGAATAGGGGGCTCTTGGTAGTGTGGAAGTTGTTGTGGTGGTAGAGGCCGCCATAGATGCTGAGTCTGTTATGGCACCGGCTGGTGGTGTCTGTTGGTGCGCCGATCTTGAGTCTGTTGTTGTGACACCTGATGATAGTGCGCGGTCATTATGGTGCGGTGGTATTGGTGGATTCTGCGGTGTTGCTGCGGTGTCTGCTGCTGTTGAAGAGGTGTGTTGGTAATTTCTGTGGATGCGTAGATTGTCAAGGCGGGTAACGTTTTTATTGCAGACCTCACATACTAGTAGAGTCAGCGAGTGCCTGGTTTTGCTGTGTCGTAATAGGTCGGCGCGCCTCGTGAAGGTCTCCCCACATCTGCTACATATCAGATTGGTTTGTGCCACTGATGTGTCTGTTTGTGCTGAGCCGGACCCATGTTTATTCTCTATGTGACGTTTCAGCGTATCGGGTCTGGTAAATACTAAACGACAGAAAGCGCACTCATGATTGTGGCGGTCGTGTGCTGTGGCCATATGCCGAGTAAGATCATGACCTCGCTTGAAAACAGACTGGCAATGTAAACAGGCATAGCCCCGTCGTTGAGTTGACTCCATCTGTGAAAAGACGAACAAAAAGACGTTATGCACACATAAATAAAATTAAATACATGTAATGAGAGAGAGAGAGAGAAAGAGAGAGAGAGAGAAAGAGAGAGAGAGCGAGAAAGAGATACACACGCCTACTCTTCCTTATAAACAGTCTTATTGTTTAGTCGGTTATCAAAGGAAATAATTTTGTTTAACATATCAGAATGGTCCACGCGCGCGCGCGCTGTGGAAGCAAAGATAAAGATATGGATTTAAAACTCAGCCCGTTCGCGAGACAGTACCGAGTTGACCTGGCCTTTTTTAAAATAACGAAAATATAAGTATTTATTAAAGTGTATGTTAGTTTCAATCATGGTTATAGCAAGGTGACTTAATGTAATATGTTGATTGTATTGTCTCTATCTTTTTCCGTGTGTAGTTCAGTATTGTTTTAAAAACCAAAATATGCTATTTTCTAAACTATTATGATGTCTAATTTTCACGGGCTGGTCAGGTAGTTTGTAGTGACTCGGGTCCTTAGTTATTTTTAAAGTAATATGTTTGTAGTTACTATGAGAAGTTCTTTATAGAAGCAGCTTGTGAGTACAGAAATACGACTCGAGCGCATGTGTTGTGGAATCAAATCAATTTATCGATCTACCCAAACGTCTTTGCGCTACAGCCAAGCAAGTATTTGAAATAGACTATTAGTCTATACAAGTTTAGAGTGTTGTTATCAGAAAGTATTACAAGTTGTAAGTATAACGGATAATTTTTCAAAACCCAAATATAATTTGCTTTCGCACGAGTTTAACAATAGACGAGAAACGTAGATAAGGTTTAAACTAAGGAATTTTTCTCACTACTATACCCAGCACATAAAAAAATCAAGTCGGATAATTCTTAACTTAGCTAAACCATACACACATGTAAGAATTTAACAAACAACTATTATTAAAATACCTATTAGTCTAGACATATTAACTTTGAACCAGCCTTTACCAACACTGGCTAGCGAAAAAGCGAATACACAGACATGTCTTTTAAATAGAAAACAGATATTTAATACAACACACGGATAAGTAATAATAAGTTAGTCTCGGAGTTAACATCTTAACAAAACACACAGATAAAAATAACAGAGATATTTATTTATATTTAACATCTTAACACAAAAACACGAAGACCGAAAACATAAACGAAAACAAACGAATACAACCAAAACAGATATTTTTAAACATAAAGATATTTATTGTATATATCCTAGCGAAAACAAACAGCTATATAAAAATATTTATTTTTTATACATAAAGAAGTGTTATATATTTTAACTTCCTATTATTATTTTTAAATTATTATAGGGAAAAACCGACGAATACACACATATACGTATACCGAGTTTACATTTAGAACTTTGCATAGGGTTTTCTTCCAGTCTCTGAGTGTTAAGAAAATACGCCTAGGAAAAAAAATGAAAACACAAACACATACCCAGATATTTTTCCACAGAGTCTTAATACCCTTAAAAAGACAGAGGCATATATCTCTTAAAGGCCAGAGATATTTAACACAAAATACGAATAAAAACAGAATAACATACGTTTGGTGGTGAGCTGTTGCTTTTTCAGAAGTTTGATATGAGAAGGCTTTCACAACGTTTTTTCAGAGACGTTCACCGGTCCGGGTCTGGTTAAAGAATGAGACATGTCTAAAACAATTCATGATTAAGACAATGAATTTCCAATAAAAGTAGTCCGAGTGTATGAATTTCGTGATGGAGCCAGACTGGTTGTTGTGTAGAGACACAGTTTCAGAAAATAGCTCGCGCGCAAGCGCTTCGGAATGGTTTGGTCGATAAAAACGTTATCATAACGTATGAACAGGGAAATCGACCCCGCCTTGGTTTGAAACCAGATCAATGACCCGCACAAAAAACATCCCGCGTAAATTTCTGTTCACGTCACTCATACACAGTTATTATATTGTATGTTTCAAACAACAAACATGCTAAAAAACATGAGAACCCCTGATGCCAACATGTATTGAGAATCGTGCTAGAAAACGTGAGAACCCAACCACCCAATTATGAGAACCTTTGGTGTAAAACATTGTGAGGATCCTTTGGTGTAAAACAATGTGAGAATCACTGTTCAAGAATTTGAGAATCACTGTGTTTAAAAAACATTTACAACAAATATAAGTGTCTGTTTGGTACATTTCTTTTTAGTTATCATATATATTTTAAAGCAAGATTTTTATATACAGAGGGACATTATCACATATTCTAGTGTTTCGAAAACATTTGTTAAAATGGTTGATCGCAAAAAATGTTTTGTCCCCTCAAACAGCTGATATAGAGAGAGAGAGAGAGTTAGAGAGAAAGAAAGAGAGAGAAAGAGAAAAAGAGAGAAAGAGAGAAAGAAAGAAAGAAAGAGAGAAAGAGAGAGGGAGAGAGAGAAAGAGAAAGAGAGAGAGAAAAAGAGAAAGAGAGAGAGAGAGAGAGAGAGAGAGAATGAGAATAAACAGGTAAATAAAACACAGTCTTATTTCTTATTCTATGATGTTCATCATCATGTGACGTATTCTTTCCAGAACGTTGTCTCCATTACAGCTGCTCTGAACGCATCACGATTCTGGGCAAGTCGACCTGCATCAGCCAAAGACAAGTTCAGACTCTCTGTGATGTCCTGGGTCCACCGTCGTCTAGGTCGATCCCGTCCCCTTTTTCCAGGGACCATGCCTTCCATCACTGTTTTTTCCAGGCTATTATGTCTTTTTATATGACCGAAAAATTTCAGCTTCCTTATTGCGATGGTATTTAGGAGCCAATGTTCCTGTACGTTTAGTGAGTGCAGTACTTCTCTGTTGGTCTTTTTTTTCTGTCCAGGGTATTCTCAACATCCTTCTGTAGCATTTCATTTCAAATGATGTAATCTTTTTTGCAACTGTTTTATTGAGTGTCCAAGTCTCGCAGCCGTATGTTGCCACTGGGAATATACATGCTCTGATCAGTTGAAACTTTGTTTCTTTGCTTGTGCCTTGCCATAGGTTTTTCATCTGTATTAGTTTATGTGAAGCAATTGCAAGTCTTCTTTTAATTTCTACTGCACAGTCGCCAGAGCTGTTGATGATTGATCCTAAGTATTCGAATTCATTAACACTTTCCAGTTCTTCGTTATCAATTTCAATTTCTGGTTTGGTCTTTACTTTGTCTGTTGTCAATACTTTAGTCTTCTTGGTGTTTAGGTATAGATTCTGGGCCTCGCTGTGTTTTTTGGTGGACAGAAGTAATTGTTCAAGTCCTTCTGGGTTGGTCGATATTCTGTGATGTTAGCATGTCAGAAATACCACATGTCCGCTGTGGCAACAAAGATATCGATTTAAAACTCAGCCTGTGGGTGACCCAACATGTTTGCGAGACATGTGACGATTTTCCCTGTCGTTTAAGAAATAAGCTTTATTAACGTGTTTGATCGTTTGTACCATACCAAGGCGTTTTTCTTTGTGTAGATCGACAAATATGGTATGTTCTAAATATTATTTTTAATGTGATAAAACTGTTTATTAATTTTTGCGTTATCAGATTCTGTCTTTTTATATTTGTTATGTTAACACAAATAAACCTCGCAAAAATAAAATGAACAAAATACTTGTTTAACAGTAGGTGACAAACATGACTAAGTTTTAAACTAAGGAAAATTATTAACCTATAGTACATAATAAATCGGGTAAGTCTTATCAAAAAAATATACACACATGTCCGGCTTTAATATAACACAGATAATAATAACAATTTAGTATCTGAGTTAACATCTTAACAGATATTAACAGTTAGACTATTTTGAAACAGATTTTAACAACACTGGCTAGCGAAAAATCGAATACACAGACATGTCTTTTAAATAGAAAACAGATATTTAATACAAAACACGCATAATGAAAACAACCAACTAAAAAAAAAAACTTATATATTCTCTAAATAGAAATAATTATTTTAACAACCTAACACAGAGTACCGAACACACACACACACACACACACACACACACACACACACACACACACACACACACACACACACACACACACACACACACACACACACACACACACACACACACACACACACACACATTTAGACCTTTGTGTAGGTTATGTCTTCACAGTGTCTGTTAAGAAAAATACGCCTAGCGAACAACAAACGGCCAGATATTTAAACAGAGAAATAACAGACATATATTTAACATTCTAACGTGTTTCTCACTTTTTTGTTAAGTTTTATTTCAAAAATACTTTGTTAGATACTCTATTTTTTTATTTTTTTTTTGTAAAACTTTTGTTTAAAATGGTTGGTCGCAAAGAAAAAACTTATCTCTAATGCCTTTCTTTCCCCGTCAACAAACCATCCAGACACCTGTGCGTATTACAAATAAACGATAACTGGATTTATGCTGGAACGTGCCGAAACAGACCTCAAAGCATTCACATCTGTTCGAGTAAATAACTGCTAACAAGTTTTCGAAGGGCTCAAGTAGTATACAATGGCGGAAACGGTTAGGATTCTGCAGGCGCGCTGCAGGCGTGACTTTTATATAAGAGCAATCTGCAGGCGCGCTGCAGGGGCAAGATGGCGGACTTGAGATAACAAGAAGAGGGTATATGGGACAAGATGGCGGACTTGAGATAACAAGAAGAGGGTATATGGGGGAAGATGGCGGACTTGAGATAACAAGAAGAGGGTATATGGGGCAAGATGGCGGACTTGAGATAACAAGAAGACACAGGAGGGGCAAGATGGAGGGGTAGAATACTACCTAAGTTGCGCATTGTATACTACTCGAACAGATGTGAATAAAAGACTTTACCACCATTACCATTGTTAACAAAACACTGAACAGTATAACAAGAACTAGACATGATGATACCACCACGACCCGTCATCCAGTACTAGTTTTCCAAAAGACTCTGTAGTTAGTATCAATATTAACAATTTATGTGTGCCTAATGTCTTTTTGTTCGTCTTTTCACAGATGGAGTCAACTCAACGACGGGGCTATGCCTGTTTACGCTGCCAGTCTGTTTTCAAGCGAGGTCATGATCTTACTCGGCATATGGCCACAGCACACGACCGCCACAATCATGAGTGCGCTTTCTGTGGTTTAGTATTTACCAGACCCGATACGCTGAAACGTCACATAGAGAATAAACATGGGTCCGGCTCAGCACAAACAGACACATCAGTGGCACAAACCAATCTGATATGTAGCAGATGTGGGGAGACCTTCACGAGGCGCGCCGACCTATTACGACACAGCAAGACCAGGCACTCGCTGACTCTACTAGTATGTGAGGTCTGCAATAAAAACTTTACCCGCCTTGACAATCTACGCATCCACATAAATCACCAACACACCTCTTCAACAGCAGCAGACACCGCAGCAACACCGCAGAATCCACCAATACCACCGCACCATAATGACCGCGCACTATCATCAGGTGTCACAACAAAAGACTCAAGATCGGCGCACCAACAGACACCACCAGCCGGTGCCATAACAGACTCAGCATCTATGGCGGCCTCTACCACCACAACAACTTCCACACTACCAAGAGCCCCCTATTCAACAAGTCCCACCCCATCTCACCCACCAAAAACAGGCCAGACCAAGAAACGCCCCCTGACCAGTACCCAGTCCCCTATTAAAGAAAACCCGCTTGACGTCTGAAGAAGACAGCTTACAAGACTTACAGGCTGATCTTAAACAAATCTACACTGATAACTGGGACGCGATTAAAACACACTCCAACATCCATAAATATTTATCGACTTTCACTTTCTCCCATAGACCAGACAGAACAGACCCCATCGAATGGACAAGTCTTTTGCTCCCTGTTTTTACACAACAGACAAAACGCTTCAAAATTAATTACAGCCATAACGTAATTTTGAGAAACAGAGAAACAAACGAATTAAGATTTTTTCACTCTTCGCATAACAACGCGATCGTCTTAGCTCAACCCCACTTAGTCAAAAATCTTACAGATTTCAAATCTTTTCTCTCACAGTTACACGACAGCAATAATGTCACACAAGCACAATTAAACAGACCCAATACAAAATTTTATGTTGAAGCAATCCCGGCCACATCCTTCTATCGATATCATATTCAAGACCACTCAATCGCTTGAACAAACACCACAACAAAATAGACAAAGATACATTCTTAGAAGTCCTCAATACGCAACAAGCACAGGACGGGAAAAATATCGGGTTCAGAGCACCCAAATCCTCCATCTACACCTACGAACAACACCGCAACTCTTTGTCTTACTTCTACATCAAACTACAGGTACACCCCAACAACGTCACCACATCACCCCTCAACATCTAAACTCTCTCTCTCTCTCTCTCTCTCTCTCTCTTTTTTTCAGATACGTAGACATATCTAATACACAACACCTCTCTATTTCTTACGACGTGGCGACAATGTGACGACACCCCTCAAGGTCTGGCCTGCAGCTGTGATATTTTTATTGTAAATATTGTATATTTTGAACATACATCCTTCCTATATATATGTTATTTTTCAATTGTACATTCATTTGTGATTTGATAAAAAATTACCAATATAATACCGATATATGATTTTATAAAAAAATTACCAATTATACAATGTCATTTGATAAAAAATTACTGCATAATGTACATTTTGTAAAAATACTGTACATATATGCCCCTGTTTGATACTACTATTAGCCCCTATATATATATGTTTTGATACTACAAAAACACTATTGAATATAAAATAAAAACTATATTAACTAAAATTCTTCTTTTGTTACCTATATCGTCTGTTGTCTAATTGTTTGTCTAAATATATCGTCTAATTGTTCGTATATCTGTTGTAAAATATATGTCTAAATATATCGTCTTCTTATTATCAAAGTCTATCGTCTAACTGTTCGTATAACTTTTGTAAAATATGTCTATATGTAAAATAAACAATACACAACAATACAGTGACGCACTTTCGATGGTAGACCTAGTACAGGTCTCTAACACTTCACTCCCACATATATATCTATATATATTGTATATACAACAATTAAAATACACGCACACGAAAACCCATACCCTAACACACCCCACGATTCAACAGCCCCTCAAACTACAACACACAATTAAGACACCTACAACCAAACACTCTACCGGTACAATACATCACACACAAAATCCACCCTAACCCAACCCGCCAGCTACATCGTCAGCCACGCCAGCACAAAAAATGCACTTCAAAAACCCTCTTAGTAACCCAACATTATCGATTTTTTATATTTTTTATACATATATTGTATGTATACATGTATAAACAAACACACCAATACACTACCAACACAATACTTCACACAAAACTCCACCCTAACCCACCCCGCCAGCTACCCCTACAACATACATCGTCACCCACGCCAACACAAAAAAGGCACTTCAAAAAACCTCTTAGTAACCTAATCCAACATTATCGATTTTTTTTTCTTCAAATTTTCCGTCATTATCGATTTTTTATATTTTTTATATATATTGTATGTATACATGTATAAACAAACACACCCGCCGTTGCCAAACAAATTTACTGCTATATAAAAAGTCATACGTCTGATCGTCAGAGGAAGCCCCGCCGCTAAAATATATCGCTATATAAAAAGTCATGTGCCGCCGCCTAAAACGCCGCCGCCTGAAATCGATCGAGTTTTTTGCTATATAAAAGTCATGCCCCGCCGCCTGAATACTACCTAAGTCCGCCATTGTATACTACTACTCACAATGTCAGTTATAATTTAATTATAACTAAGCGCCCTTAACAAATATCGCATGTCATTACTAGCTAGTTGATTGTCGGCGTCTATTGTTTTGACTTATTGTGATGGGGCCGTAAAGACGCCCGCTTCATGTTCAAGGCATATTTATTGCCCATATATTTTCGAGATGCGCACAGCACGCTTGGATGTGAAGAGTCTGCCTCAGTAGAAGATTTATTACTAGGCCATAATAAAGCCTAAAAATTAGTTATATTTGATAGTTGTGTGTTATATTAAATAGCTGTAGGTTAATATAATTTTCCCCAGTAAGAGAAGAGTTTTCGTGGTAAATTTAGTTCAGGTGATGTATTTAGTTCCAGTTTTGTTAAAGTTAAGAATAATTATTATTTATTCTTTAATGTAAGAGTAATTAAGTGTATGTCACGATTATAGATTATTCTACTGTTTATCTTTGGTGGGTTAGAGGTGAGAATAGTCATTTAGATTTCTGGTGAGATTAGGGCCACTTCTTGGTGCGTAAGGCACTTGGAGACATAGGTGTTTCTCTGTTTGCTCCAGCGGAGCATGGAAACACCAATGCAGCTGGTGTCCATTACAGGCCCACAAGAAGCATTTTTATGCTATTGCAGTGGTTGTTTCAGTAACGATGTGTTTCATGTGATGAGTTCCCAATCTCATCAAGGGTCATATACGACACGCTTGTTGCCAGGCGCACCAGTCGTCACTTACGACACGTTCAGAATGCAGTAACGAATATTGATGTGGATCGGTTACGAGGTAGTAGCTCATTCTCATTAATGAGAGTATTGGTGGTACATATTGGTAAATTCTATGTTGTGCATATTTCATGATTATTTAATTATTGTTATGAGAAGAATGGTTTGTGAGAGCACGTGGGCTCACTTGGAGATATATATATTTCTCTTCTCCGCTCCTGAAGGAGCATGGGGCCACCAGTGTGGTTTGCCTCCGCATGAAGCATTCAGATGCTCTTGCAGTAGTGGTTTCAGTAGCAACCGATGTTACACGGTGAGATTGCCAGCCTCATGCACAACAGCTTACTAGTCTCATTGGACGACATGCATGAGTGTGTGTGTGATAGCTGAGTGTGTTCTCTTCCAGTAGTGGTTTCGGTAGCAACCAATGTTACACGGTGAGATTGCCAGCCTCATGCACAACACCATACTAGTCGCATTGGACGACGCGCATGCGTGTGTGCGTGTGTGATAGTTGAGGGTGTCAGGTGGCGTGGAAGGACTGTTTGGCAAGTGAGAGTATCATTATTTAACGATGATTTTAACTGGTCGTTCTTTGTTTGCTTCTTCAGATTAGCAATCGAGCACAGGCTGGGTGTTAGTTTGGTGTTTGGTTTGTTGGTTTATTTGTTTAATGTTTGCTTTGTGTGTTTAAATGTCACTGATAGGGTTGTAGAAATAAATACAGCCCCTGCCTCAAGAATCAGAGTTTTATTGTTGAATTGGGTCGGTTGCGAGTGTGCAAGAGAGTGATCAAATATCACAACATCATCATCATCTCGCCCACCCTATCACATTATGATATTAGACACTAGTCATTTAGAAAATTACACACAATGAAATATAATGCGAAATCTACTCTGTCATTTTATCCGTCACTCATAGCATTATACTTATTCAGCTAAACCGTATCTTCTGGTGAAAAGAATGGTTGATGGATTTTTACGTTAAACTGAACCACTGGTAAGAAAATATCTACGCGTTTGCTATTTCACTAGTCTTAACGCTAGGGAATCACAGTGAATAAAAAATGGTAAAACTGTAACACATTTTAACACTTACGCACAACATATTATTACCAGAAATCAGAATAAATCCCCACGAAGGCTACTAACGCACTATTTCACATAGGTTCTAGCGTACGCGTTCAGACTATCCGTAATTTTCTGAGAGAGTTGATAACTGACTTGGAGAGAACGCAGTATATATACAGATTTTGTGCAATTATCTCTAAAGGATGTGACAATTCACACCTTCGGCATAGCAGGGAAAACCAAGGAGCTTCGTTTACGAGATAAAGGATTTTACTGTTCGCTCTACTCGCGATGCCGAACGACATCAAAAGATATGGGCCGTGCGAACGGGCCTCTATTAGATTTCCGTCCGTTTCCGCAGATCAAAGCTTTACGTCCCATGAAATACACGGACCTCAAAGGTGGTCGGGAAGTAATATTATCGCTCTTGTATTTCTTCAAGGATCTGGTCTTTTCCCCACGTGCATCTGTCTAATGACCAATGATTGACAGGACGGCTTGCGTGAGAACTCAGGTAAACAAACCAGGTTCGCTCCCCTTGTTAAGACTGTGTAACGTACTGTTTATGCGTGATGTGAAAGCTGGCAGAGTGAACGTGTCGTTTATCACCTGGACTGTGTAATGTTGCGGTGTTGATGTAGGTCACCAGAAATGTAACGGCCAGAAATGTAACGGCCACCAGCGTGAGGCACTGCCAGGGGTACTATGATCACTCACACAAAACAGCGTACATGTTGTAGATGTGTGGTACTGGTATTATGGTGTGCTGAGTGTGGGTGTAGACGAGAACGCGAATGCTTGAAGCTCTTTGTTAAGTCAACAATGCATCCATACACTCACATGCAGTAGTCAATGATGGATTGAAGACTGCTGGCACGTTTCAAACATTTATTTACGAAACTGACAGTAGCATCAACAGGACAGTCAAATCGACAAGATCAAGGACTTCACATAGATAATAAATGACTGTTTAATGTCTGGTAATCAAAGGCTTGCATCATACATCAACTAGGACATACCCAAACATAATCTGTCCTAATGTTACAGTTTACAATGTAGCTTCCGTACCATTGACTCAGCGCGTCAGGTACTTAATTAGCTCTGTCGTCCAACAAACAAGCTCCTAAATTGCGTAGCAATAATACATAAGGCTGTTATTCAACTGGCATAGCCCGCCAGGTATATTTCCTCTTGCTGAAAAATATTGGCCGTAATACAGGGCCTCAATATGTAGACAGCTGTGTATCCTTTGTTAGCAGGCACGATCAAACCATGCTAAACATATATATACCGCCAACCTGCGGCGTCCACAATAATTTATCATTATCATTAGGCTTCTGTTCAATTGAAAACACATAGTCGCATTTGGCTAGAACAAGAATCAAAGAAGGAATTCTGTCTCTCAAGATCTGTGAGCTTCACTCGCAGGTAGGTAACTTCAAATGTTCTGCAACCAAAGGCATATTAATAAGAATGCCATTTACCTTTTACAGAATCTTCCGGATACACACTTAATAAATGTCGTCACTCTTGACGAACAAAGAATCACTGGGGAAAACATTGACATTTCAGTCATATCGAAAACTTTCCAATACCCATGATGATATAGAGAAAATCACAACGGACATCATGTCCGACAGCCCAAAACACAACCTTCCTGACGGAAGTTTCCTCAGTTCGCGCCCAGAACTTGCGCATGCCTAGACAGTATAAAACTGAGCATCGTTAAAACAGATCAACGGCAATAATTGAAAGAAAGAGAACATAACCCTTAAACAACATGTCATAGAAGTTAATACCCAATTATCCAACTTTGACCAACAAAGTTTTACAACAAAAGTATTAAATAGATTTACCTATTATGACTCCGTCAAAAACGACAGCAACAGACTGCCAGATGCAAAAGTTGGTAAACACTCATCAGCGCATGCAAAAACAGGAAAAATAGGCGTGGCTTCAAAATATGAGTCAGTCAGACCGCGAAATTCGTGGTTTTTGCGTAGCAAAATTATAAACACTAAATGGGGAAGCAAAGGTGGTCGGATTACTGTAGGATTACTGAGGCTATATTTACATTATACGTCACAGCGGTCAAAAAAATTCCACCTCAACTGAGGATCAAACCATGGACCACCGAGGTAGGAAGCCAGTGCACTAACCACTGCACTAAGTGGCTCCTCTGTTTAAAAAAAAACATCATTCTTGGTAACTAATTTATGCAACTTCCCGTGTAGTTTTTTTGGGAGTTTCTGGGGAAACGTAAAACTAATATTACTACTGTTTCCTCAAACATGTGTCAAACTTACGACTCAGATTACACTGTGCAAGAGGCTGGCTATACTTAACACATAGCTACATAAACCACAGTGCAGGTGCACGTGAATACTTTGATGCAGGCTTCATGCAATGGGACCAGCTTCAGTGGTGGCCCGATGCTCCATAAGGAGCGAAACGGGAAATAATGATGATAATGAACATCTGACAGTGGTACCTATGTCCTGGCACCCTGTAGAATGCATATAAGCAAGACTTAGATGTCAAAGACCACGCGTTACAACTGCGCAGGTGAGTGAATCCTGCATGTTTCATGACTAAATTAGTTATAGGACTAACATAAAAATACAGTTCGGTGCAAGAAATCATAATAAGTGATATAAGGCTGGAAATAGAGGCCTGACATGTCTATGAATGCTCGATGAATCGGTGAAGTGCCTACCTGTTTGTGGAAACCTGACGTGTATTAAAAGACACGGTCTATATGTGGAGGGCTGACGAGTCTATGAAGATCTGAACTATCTGCTGAGACCTTGCTTGTCTATTGCGAACCTACCTGTCTGTGCAGACCTGAACTGTCTGTGGAGACCTGACGAGTATGTGAACACTTGACGAGTCGGTAAGACCTGGTGAGTCTGTGGAGACCTGGCGTGTCTGTGATGGCCTAATGAGTCTTTGAGTCTGTGGAGACCTGATGAGTATGTGGATACCTGATAAGTAAGGAGGCCTTGATGAGCATGTGAAGACCTGATCAGTCTATGGAGACCTGATGAGTATTTGGAGACCTGATGAGTATGTGATACCTGATAAATCTAAGGAGACCTGACGCTGTTGAGCCTGTGGAGATCTGATGAGTATTCGGAGACCTGATGAGTATTCGGAAACCTGATGAGTATGTAGAGACCTGAAGAGTATATCAGTCTGTGGAGACCTGATGAGTCTGTGGAAACTTGGTGAGTCTATGAGTATGTGGAGGCTTGATGAGTCTTTGGAAACCTGATTAGTCTATGAATATGTGGAGACCTGATAAATTTAAGGAGACCTGATGAATCTTTGGAGACCTAATGAGAGTTTAGAGACGTGATGAGTATGAAGAGACTTTTTGAGTTTACGAGTATGTGGAGACCTGATGAGTCTGTGGAGATATGATGTCTATGAGAATGGGGAGGCCTGATCAATATTGGAGATTTGATGATTTTGTGGAGGCATGATGAGTATGTGGAGACTTGATGAGTCTATCAGTCTATCAGTCTGTGGATACCTGATGAGTATGTGGACACCTGACGAGCCTGAGGATACGAGAAAGCACACTAAACACAGTAATTGTACTATCTACGCGAAATGAAAATAACATCAAACGCGTCCTGTAAATTTGCACTACTATATAGTACAGCGAGTTGTCGCCACTAGGTACCTACAGTGCAAGAAGTCTGCACGAAAACACTAATGTACTACTGCAGAGGCAGTTTCTGTAGCAATGTTTTACATGGTGAGGAATGACAAAGTGAAACTGAAAACTAAAGCACACGCAGAGAAAAAAAAGTCAACAACTTCTCTAATGTACTATCCTACTCACAGGAAGAAATTATTTTACTGAACAATTATATGGAACGTCAGGTAAAGATAGACCCATTGCTGATACTGCAGTAGGGGGGTAAACTATTTGAGACTTCACAATTCTGGATCTCAGTATTTTTAGGTGGGGTCCCTTCCTCGTCGAATTTGCCTTTCCTAACTCACAAACAGAATCAGGTACCCACTTACAGCTGGTTGAATCAAACGTGACGTTACAAGGTTTGGAACCTGACAACTTCGGTTCGAGGAGCAAACATTCTAACCACCGTGCCAATCAACGCTATCTTGAATGTTTTTTACGTCATAAGAAAATAATCTTCCAAAAGTATATCGAAAGGACACATATCCCTGAACGGAAGTAGCGTAGTCCATGAAAACGCGAAAAATGTGTGAATATAATAAATATAAAATTAAAATAAACATACATACAATAAAAAGCTTGAGTAGTCACAATGTTTTGTTAAAATCTCCTGCTTCTATGTATCCAGCATTCTCGTTTATTTGTTTTTTTATCATGGTCTGTACTTCTAATACATATTGTTTTATACAGGGCATAGATAGAAAATGCTTACTTAGACCTATCTTTCTTTTATGTTGTTATTTATGCATTTCATTTCCATAATTAACCCTGACGAAGGAATATTGACCTACACGTTGGATGTGCTGTTGTCATGTCCCTGTAATATTTCATCATTGTTGTACAGTTAACTGCTCTTATCGTCTTTCTAACAAATGTAGGCCTATGTTCATCTTTCTAGTGCTGTCTGAAGTACACTTATCAAATTTTCGTAGACTATAAGGGGTTAGTCGACACTTGAGGACAGCACGAGGGCATATTTATAGTAACGCTTTATACGTTTTAGTTACTGTCGGTGGTGACTTAATACACGCAGATGCACGGAAAAGTTCAATTAGGGTAATGTCATTTCTCAAACCACTAGTAGCAGATCCAGGGTTGTGGAGTCGAAGTTGGAATCAGGAGTGGGAGTCGTGGAGTCGGTCGTTTTTGAGGCGGATTTCATTATTCAGTATGTTACACGGAAAGTTGATATTGTTTGTATTTGTTTTATTTTATTTTTTTAAATTTTGATAAGAGTTGTAAATTACATTTTTAAAATGTAGTTTCAGTTGCGTGTACTGTGCACGCGCGTGCGATAGTGTGTGTGTGTGTGGAGGGGGGAGGGAGGAGAAGTTTCAATATTTCTCTCAAGAAAGACAATCTTGTTGGAAAGAAAACACCTAGATTGTTTGCAGTTATCACCCATTTCACTGATGAAACAATACAAGCAAACAAAAATTAATAATAATTTTAATATTATTTATTTTATTATTTTTACGACTGATTATTGAATTGTCATCGGGAATACACAACTATGCCAAGTTTCAGAGCTATTGCTCATCTGGGTGTGATCGAAAAATCGATTCAATATTTGAAGGTGACATACTTTGCAAGTTAAAGAAAAGCCTGTAAAAACGACTGTAGTCGAGATCGGTAAAAAATTTCTAAAATTTCAGGAGCCGGAACCAGAACACTGGCTCAAATGTATCTAGTTCAGCGGTTGACATATGGTATATCCTGAACGCCGGTTAATCGCAGCGGATCATTTGGTAGATCTCTGGGTAACGGCGGAGAAAACAGAGACAGATTTGTAAAGCTAGAGAAATTTCGGACGAGACCTCTCCAGTCGACATTTAAAAACAAAACGCGGTATCCAAAAAATTAATTGTGCTTTTTTTTACATTCAAAGTAATCAATCACAAGCTGGCTTACAAAAAATTCACTTTGATTGTGAACATCTTGAGATATGAACATGAAGTTTTCTTTGAAGTGAAACTAACATTCAGTAAATATCTTTTAGAATGTCATACCACTCTATTTATGGAATTGCTACGATTGTAACTAGTCCCATAGCAAGAATCCAGAACCAAACATGCGCATGCTCTTCCAGTGGTTTCTGTACAAAAAGTAATTGAGGCATACTGGTAATACGGTGTTAGGCCCACATTTTCTTGACCATCGGCACACTAGGAGTGATGTGGTCAGCATCACGCTGGCCGCCTTAACCTTCCCAGAGTTGCTCTAGTACCCAATTCATGAGGCTGGGTCGACCCCGGAGCCGTTTTCAGTCTAAATAATCCCACATCAACTGGTGATCGAACCGTGGACCACCGAGCTAGGAAGCCAGTGCACTAACCACTACGCTCGGTGGTTTTTGTAGCAGTTAATTTTATGTTATGATGTTGCCAGCGTCTCGCTCAACTTCACATTAGTCGACTTGTATGACATGCGTGATAGGGCAATTGTCCTATTATTTACTTCATCAGTGATCCACATGACCTACACGGAGTTTTATTAATGATACTTACAGTATATTAATGGACAAGAACAGGATTTGACTAAATCTGGAATGCATTCGTCGTGTATATATCCAGCGCGCTACAGGAACCATTAACATTCATACCCTTCGACATTTGCTGACATATGGGTTTGCCCAGAGTTCAGTGATGTCGATTTTGATCAACAGTAATAATAACGATGCTCTCATACAACTATATTTAAACTATGTGACTTATTTTGTGGTTATCATGATTCTCTTTCCCAAATATCTGTCACGTCTCACACTCCCAGTAGTCGGGTCGCAATCCCCCCCCCCCCACCCCCCCCCCCCCCCCCCCCCCCCCCCCCCCCCCCCCCCCCCCCCCAATCCAGGGGTGCATACATTCGTGGTTAAGAAGCACCATTACAGACATAAACCCCGTCCTTGAATTATGAACAATGATAGTAAAATGTTATATTCTCAAGAAAAGTGGCGAGAGAAAAGAGAAAGTTTTAGAAGAGAAGCAAAAAGGAAGAAGTCAGAATCTTTTACAACTATCGATCAGTCCCAACTAACAACCAGCCTTTCAAGATACAATCGTCTTTTCAAGGGAGGTATTATTTCCGTTTTAAGGGAAACAACTTAAGAAAAATGTTAAATGCGATTTTTTGTCATTAAATTCATTAAATAGCAAATTTTGTATACGAATAAAATGTAGTTAAGATTTATGTAAACAACTTAAATGCGGTTGCATGTTACAATAATTTCAACTGCTTTTAAATTATAATTTTTTAGCACTACTTTGATCGTCTTAACTTTTTACAGGGAAGATGATTTCAGGTAAGGAGATATTTATAGTCTGTGAATTATTGTTCTGCATAATGACATCAGTACACCAATACCTCGCTCTTTCGGCAGGTTAGGGACCAGAGCTATGACGAAAGTCGAAGCATAGCCTTTATTTAGCTTACAAATGCATAAGGGCCGCCAAAAAACGAAAATAACTAACTATATAACCCTAGTGCGCATTTGCTATAAAGAGCACAAAACAAATGTCTATGTTAGAGAGAAGATAAACACCTATGCAGGCCACCAAGAACCACTTTTGTCAATAGTGAAACGTTGAAAGCTTGCATGGTTTGGGCATGTAACTCGTCATGACTCCCTTTCGAAAACGATCCTTCAGGGAACAGTCGAAGGTAAACGGAGAAGAGGAAGGCAGAGAAAATCCTGGGCTGATAACATCAAAGAATGGGCAGGACACGGTTTTTCCACACTTGTACGCATTGCTGAGGATAAAGAGCAGTGGAGGACCCTGTCTGCTGATGCTTCCACCATGGCACCCCTACGACCCATGACGGGTTACGGGCTGAGATGATGATGATATAACACTTGCGAATGCGTGCAACACCTAGATAAACAGAAATAAACATAAGAGTAAAGAAAATACAGTAATAAATAAAAAATACGTAAATAGCATTTTACCTTAAAATCATTCTTGAGCAAGTAGACGATGAATATATACAGTATGTACAGTTTTGAATGTTGGTAATTTAGGGGGATTCTAGACTTAGAAAACCAAATGGAGAAAATTGAGGTGGCTCATCTTCAGAACTGGAGGATTTCAATCTAATTCTTTTAGGAGAAGGGCACTTTGAAGGAGATCTAACTGGGGCTGGGGCTGATGTTGATGGCTCGGAATCTGAAGGGTTAGAGGGAGGGGTGACTGAAGTTGGTTGTGGCGGTTGCGTCTTGAAAAAGGAGAGCAAAGACGTTTACCTCATTGATGTCTTCTTCCTTTCCCTAAGAAGTTCTCTGTAACAGGCTATTTGGTGTTCTAGCCCACTATTTACTTTTGAACTTCTGTCGAAATTTATTCTACGTTGAAGATCTGCTGCTTTGTGTAGACAACTTCTTCTATAATTGTTTCAAGCTTCACTTGAAAAGCTCCTGCAGCTGCGGTATCTGCGCTAGCTAATTCTCCCTTCACTGCTATATTATGCAAATTTGAATTTTTCTTAAATTTCTCAAACCAGCCCCTGCTAGCTCCAAATGTCTTTTCAGCTGATGTCTCTCCTTGTTCAGCCTTCATTGCATTAAATACAGTTTGTGCTTTTGCCTGGATAAGATCTTGGCTTAGAGGAATGTTGTGTCTGACTTGGTCTTCAATCCACACATTTAACACTTTCTCCATCTCACCAATTACATTGTGCCGCTTTCTAATAAGTTTGGTATGCACTGGCGTAGCGTTTTCAATTTCCTCCAACACTTTAGCTCTGTTCTTTACAATTGTGCTAACTGTAGTCCTTGGTACACCTAGCCTGCGGCCTATTTCAGCATTTAAGATGCCTTGTTCATTAAGCTTGATTAGATTAAGCTTTTCTTGCAAATTGAGAACCTTATGGGTTCTTTTAACTTTTTCACTACACTTAGGACCCATTATGAATATATTAAAGCAGAAAAATAAGTAGTACTGTATAAGGCCTAATCACACAAAAAAGTACAGTATGAAAACTGTACACGTGTCGTATAATCACGATATGAACACTGTCATTAGACTGTTATCACTAAAATAACTATGAACTGTTTACAGTATAATCACAAAAATAATATAGTATGAATAGTTTTGTTATTTTAATCACAAAAATAAGTAGTATTAATATGTTTAATGACAAATATAAAAGATTCAATGCGGACAACTTAAAACAAACAGTGCACACCGAACGATTTCTATTCAAAGACTGAACGACGAAAGAATCAAGATGACGCGCAGTTGTGACCAAATGCGACGAAAGAGCGAAGCGAGCGACGAAATTTGGAAACGTGGTTAGAATTGAAAACCGACGAAAGAGCGAAGCGACGAAAGTCGAAGCGACGAAAGTCGAGATATTGGTGTATATAATGTACTTATTTTTGACTGGCACATAGTGTCACATTAATTCACTGGAAGTATAGAGTGCAACAATTCATCTTCTTCGTACACTCTCAGACGTCCCACTTGAATGTTCTCAAAGAAAGCAGTAGTCAGTTTGAGGCTATTTGAATCCCCGTAAAGCTTTTCCACGAAAGGAACTGGCGTCGGCCATATGCGCTTTCTCTGTACCGCATATAAGGGGCAACTTTGAAGCAGATGTTCAGCAGTCATTTTATCAGTGCCACAGTTACACTGATCGGTAGTTCCTATCTTTAGCTTGTTAAATAGATGGTATATCAATCTGTTGTGGTCAGTGCGGAGTCTGAAGATTATGGAACAATTCGAGACAAGGTAGAGCTGAACATCACTAATTTCCTGCCTGGCATCGTATATAGATGCAAAAGTTAAATATTTATCGTAAAATTATTAACGAAAATATTTAGTTTCCTTTTTTTATGTCTTAATCACTAGCGCGAGTCAAGTGAACAGTTCGCCATGAAGTTAAACACCAACGGGAAATTTGATGTAAGTGCAAGTTTAACTGTCATAATTTTAAGTAATAGTTTGCAAATCATATCTATACTACGTTGTTGAAGTATTTTATGTATGTTATGTGATGGGTCAGAAAAGCTCCAGTCTCCATGCTTCGTGTCTTAGGTGTTACAAAGTAGTTCTTTATGAGTCTACACCAAACAGGCAGGTGTAGTCCAACATACGCCTGATATTCCTACGCCCAGATTGATTTGGTTATCGCAGGTTATAAAACGCTCGGCTCACAGTCCTGCGTATGTGAGAAAGGAATACTGCTCATTGCTTGCCTGTAGTAGACGTGAACTGTATGTCAGAAGAGCCTGTAGTAGACGTGAACTGTATGTCAGAAGGGCCTGCGAAGACATGTAGACACGTTAGCACATAAGCACTGGCTATGTGTTTATTTGTTTGTTCGTTTGTTTGTTTATGTACTCTTTGTTGGCTTGTGTCCCTGACTGGGTTGTAAACCCTCATTAACTCTTTAACCCCAAAGAGCCAGTATACTGTACTTCCCGCTAGACCCATTTGGCCCAATCAACAGTATACTGGCTTTCGTATCTCTTGATCCTTTCTATGGCTGTTTTCTAATTTTGACAACTCAAAAACGCTATTTTCTTCAAGTATAGCCATCCATTATGGACTTTTGTTATTTATGCTTTCGAGCCAACCGGCATTAAAAAAACCGCGGTATGTGCAAGATTAAATGCGCCTTTCTACGTTCAAAGTGAAAACTCACGGGCTGGCCTATAAAAATCCACTTTGATCGCGAACAGCATGATGTTTTATGTGCAAATACTCCAAGACTAGAGTGGTTATTTCTATGCAAAGAGATTTTACTTAGAATCGTTAGTAAAGGTCAGACATGTAAGCTGTGCAATTTTTATTAAATTTTAATTCAAACTTGAAAGAAATCCATATTGTTTGTTAAAGTTTTTGTAGAAAAATTTTTTTAAATTTTTGGATGCGGTAACCTGTCCCACGCCCAACCTTCCTTAATCATTATTTATGACATGCCTAATAGTGTACACTCTTACTATTCTTCCCTTTGGGGTCCCGGTAACACATGGGTAATAGCATTACAAGGCAGTCCTTGTTCTGGAAACCCCAGGGAACGAGAGGTACACGTAGACCAAAATAAACACTGGAGACATAAGTGAAAATGATGAGGAAGCTGTTTAAAGAACTTGAATTAATATGAAATAAATATAAAGGTATGTGTTACGTACATTTATTACCTAAGGGGGTAGTCTTCGGTCCTGCCAAATGTACGCACCAGTCTTGATATATTTTATTATTTGTGCGTTCGATTGATTCACGCACTGACGTGCACAATGCAGTGTGAGTTGCTTTGGACGCACGGGTAACCTAGTTTGGGAAAATAGTGACGTCATGTGAGTTCGGGGCAGTACGGACTGTGTTTATGTCCGAGGTATATTTCTTGGAATATTTTATTGGCAAGTTTGGAAGAAGCCATTACTTTTGTATGATCTCTACTGGTTCATGATGCAGCCAAGAGTAGAAGTATCATGTAAGTGTCGCCCCATGTCATTGAATGTTTATTGAGTAAATTAATGTATAAGGCCGCTCATAGTTCTGAATGAGCCGCGAATTACTATGTACACGGTATGTGATCGATCTTTAGTCACTTGAATGAGAGGAAATTAATTGTCATAAACTTGAAAAAGTCAATGATCAACATTTTGATGTAATGACCTTTTTTCAACTGTAAATATGACCGTCTTGTTCAACTTGTGTTCAATAAAATATATGCTGCTTGTGTGCTGCCAGTCAATAACCAGTTCATCACTACTTGTTGGTGTTCGTGTTGAAGAACATTTATGACATTTTCGTTCTATCAAAACCATTCGCGTAAATAACACTCTTGAACGTTAGAAACGAACCCAACAGTAATTGGTATGCCAGTGTGGTCTGGAAGTAATTTCAAAGGAACGTACCCATCCAAATTATCGTTTGAAAAGAAGAATTTGTACTTTCAAGGCGACATCATCTCAGTTTGGATCCTAGCGTGATAATGAATCAAAATCAACTCAAATGCTCAAGATCATCAATCAACCTCCACGTCAAGTTCTACAGTGACTGACTGCCTTGCTCACCTCTTCGTCAGTATTACGTGCGAGCTGGTTTTATATACGCAGAGCGAAGTATTGTATCCTCTGACGTACATCCACGGAGACGAGGCACCTTGTTTTTCCCGGCACACGCGAGCTAAGTATAACTTGTATCCGTTATACATTTTATTATTATTAGCTGTGCCTTAATTGTTTATGTCCACCTTTATATTTTCCGTGTTATGTGTTATATGTTGTGTATTCTTTGTGGGAGGTAGGGTTTGGAGACTCACGGAGGATACATCCCAGTTTCACACCAGGGCATTCGTGACTGTTCTTTAGGAATTGTTTTGCAGACTTCCCTCAGTGGAATGTTCCTACGCGTGAGGATAGAAGGATTCTAGGTCCACTGTGTCTGGTGGTCTGTGACACCTGACTGTTTAGCTGTAGTGTCAAGTTTTAATTGTTGTTTTCGTATTTATTTTTATTCGTAATTTAGTTTTATGATGAATTTTGTTTGTATTTTGCGTCCATCTCACCTTTCCTGTCGTTCAGTTTTTTTTACAAAACCTATGTTTTTACACTGTGTTGTCTATTGTCTTGTTGATTATTTGATCGCAGTTATCATCGTAACTCTTTACGACATTCTATTTTTAGTTTCACATTTTTATTTTTATTGGATTTCTGCGACTGTTTTCTATCGTCTTTGATTATCGTGTCTTGTCGGTATTGTTTCTATTGTTTGTCACGTTATTACTTTCATGACATTTCATTACATAAATAACTGTATTGATTATTAACATATTTAATAACTATATGATAACATTATACCGTTCTAAGGACAGGAACGAAGAACACTTGTTATAATAACAAGGTTAACTAATTTATATTGATTAATAATCATTTTTATAAATCAAGAGTATTGTGACTACTTATAAAGCATAATGTATTCACTAGATTATTTCATTAAGCAAGCAAAAGCTCTTCAGATGGCTCCTGATGAAGCAAAAACATTTGCACTTGCAGAATATAGGAAAGCTCAAGAAATAGAAGCCGAACAGAGAAAGTTAGAAACTTTAAGACTAGAAAAACTTCAATTTGAGGCAGATCAAAAACGGATTGAATCTGAGGAAAATGAGAAAAAAATGAGATTAACTGCTGAGGAGGATGAAAAGAAGAGGAAATTTATAGCTGAGGAAGAGGAGAAAAAAATGAGATTAGCCTCTGAATTAGAAGAGAAACGATTTCAGCGAGAGGCAGAACATAAGCAAAAGGAGGCTGAAGAAAGACTTAAAATTGAAATGGAAGAAAGAAGATTAATAGCTGAAAAAGAAATGGAAAATAAACAAAAAGAAATGGAAGAGAGGAGATTAATAGCTGAACAAAATGTAAAACGACTTCAGCTTGAGATGGAAGAGAATGAAAAAAAACGACAGCATGAACTGAAATTAGCAGAGTCAGAATATGAGAGAATTAGGTTAACTCAGGAATCTAATTCTCAGAGAACTTTTGAAAGCCAAACTCCATCCAGACATGATTATTTTAAGGAAATTCACCTTAAATTACCAAAATTTAATCCCCCGTCTGATGACGTAATATTCTTCCTAGATAGGTTTGAGGCCACTTGTGGATCTTATAACGTGGATAAAGCGCTATACTGTACATATTTATCCAGATTACTTACAGGGGATGCATTAGCAGTTTATCATACCACCAGCATTGGTGAGAAAAATGACTATAATGCTCTTAGAGCAGCACTTCTGCAAAAATTCCAAATGACAGAAGACGAATATCGTTTAAGATTTCATACATTACTACCTCAATCTGGCAGAAATTTTAGTGATTTTCTGTCACAGATACGACTAACATTAGAAAGATGGATCGAATTATCCAAAATTGAAAAGTCGTATGAAGGTCTCTTCGATTTACTGATGCGCGATAAGGTACTTTCGTCTGTAAATCCTACATTTCTCGCATTTTTACACGAAAGGAAACCTTTATCTATGAAAGGCTTAGAAGAACATGCAAAAAAATTTTTGTACTGCTCACCCAAACATGGATCTAAGTAACGCACAGATTAAGAATGAATTGCCTGTTGCTTTTGCAGCACAACAAAACAATTTTTCACGCAATCGTTCTTTTAGTGCTGATAGGTATGTCAATAAGGGAAATAATTACAATTTTAACAATGATAACTTTTACAAAGGGAAGCAATTTCAACAATCTGCTCCATTTAATGTTTCTTGGAACCAAACTCACAGATCGCAAGATTTTGGTAACAATAATTTTAAAAATAATCAAGGACATTATAATAAACAAAACTGGAGATCAAAATCTCAGGGTCCGCAAAACAGACAAGGTTCTTGGAATAAAAATTTTAAAGAACAGCATAACTTTAATTATACAAACTATCGGACTCATCCAAATTTTAACTCTAGTAGAAAAGACAATTATGGCAATTTTAATGCAAATAATCAAAATCGATCGCGTCGCAGAGAAAGATCGTCGAGTAATACGGGTAGACATTCTAATGTCTCTTTAATTGATACACAGGCTAACATTGAACAGGGTAAAGTAGCTGAAACTCACAATGCTATGTCTTGTTCTCTTGATTGTACCCAGGTGAAAGACTGTCCAGAATGCTCGACTCTTTTCCAGCCTAAGGCGATCACGACACTGCGTTGCGGACATACCTTGCCTAGTCTACCTGCAGTCTGTACGGCCACTGCTGCGTCAGTACACCAGGGACAGGGCTCTCTTAAGTTTAACAAGGGATTTGTCAACAATATTTCATGCTCTCTCCTATTTGACTCAGGTTGTAGCACTGTGGGCGTCCGGACGTCGCTGATCAACCCAAGTTGTGCCACGGGCAGGGTTGTCAAGTGTGTGACTTTTGGTGGCACCGTCGAAACATTTCCCACTGCTATTATTGATCTTAATACACCATTTTTTTCAGGAAAGATCCAAGCATGTCTCCTTCCGAATCCAATTTGTGATTTAATACTTGGTCGCATACATGGTATTAAAGAGTGTACAGCACAGCAAATAGCTGAATGGGAAGAGCGACATATTCAAACTGCAAATGCAGTAGTGACTAGAGCGCAAGCTACTAATATGTCGCATGATACACCTATTGAACCTACAGTTCATACCACTTGTGATGATGATGCTCCTATTTCACGGGAGTTGTTTGCTACATTGCAAAAGAATGATGATTCATTAAAAAAAATTTTTCAGTATGTTAACAAAAAGAATACAAGCAACAAACTTGCAAAATCTAGACATGACTTTATACTTAAAAATGGGATTTTGGTGAGAGTAATACGGGAAAAGGATTCATCCTTATGTTATCAGATCTTAGTCCCATCCTCTATGAGATCTCGTATATTACGACATGCGCATGACTCGCAATGTGCGGGCCATATGGGTTTTTCGCGTACCAAATCCAGAGTGCTTTCGGCATTCTACTGGCCAGGCATTCATAGGGACATCACTCTCTATTGTCGGTCCTGTTTGATATGTCAGGAAGTTAAGGTACGGGGTCCATTTCATGCGGCTCCTATTCAAGCTGCGGACATCCCGATTAGACCATTTGATAAAATGGCCATTGACATTATTGGTCCGATGCTTCCATCTGCTAGAGGGCATACGCATATCCTTACGTGCATTGATATGTGCACTCGTTGGCCTGAGGCCATCCCTCTCAAGAACACTTCATCTGCCAGTGTAGCAGAGGCATTGATGTTAATCTTTTCACGCATTGGTTTTCCACGGAAAATCTTGTCGGATCATGGGGTTCAGTTCATTTCTGAATCCATGTCTCAAGTTATGAAGACATTAGGTATAGACAGATCTCTCAGTTCTATTTATCATCCGATGTCAAATGGGTTAATTGAGCGTCTCAATAGGACACTCAAGCAGTTGTTGGGTAAGATGACTCAAGACCATCCCCAAGACTGGGATCGGGTCCTACCCGCTTGTCTCTTTGCGTATCGCGAAGTACAAAATCAAGCAACGGGGTTTTCTCCATTCCAGCTTGTTTTTGGCATGCAACCACGCGGTCCGATGTCGTTAATCCACGACTTATTGGTTGATGAGAATATTGAAGAGGAAACTCAATCATCCTATGAGTATGTGATCTCTCTTAGAAAGAGAATCATAGATGCGTGTAGACTAGCTACTGCATCATCCGAACAATCCAAAGAAAAAGCTCGTCTATTTGCAAACAAATATAGACGTCTTCGCCAGCTTATTCCTGGTGACGAAGCTTTTGTATTACTCCCTGCGCATAACAATCGTCTTTTAATTACCTGGAGAGGTCCTTTCAGGATCATCTCAAGAATATCCGATGTCGACTACATCGTTGATGTTAATGGTAAACATAAAACCTTCCACATTAACATGTTGAAGGAGTATTACTCACGTCCTGATTATCTACAGTCAGTGTTTCAAGCAACTGACGACCCTACACCTCCTATTCAACACTATTCTAGTTTGTCAGTCATCCAAGAAGAAGAATCTTCTTTCGATGATGTACAACTACCAATACCAGTTGTACCACTCCATTCCACTGAGAAATGGAATGATGTTACAATCTCATCTACTCTTTCGGCTGATCAACGTCAGCAAGTCTCTAATATTCTACACTCGTATGAGGATGTCCTCACTGACATCCCAGGTCATACGTCAGTCATCCAACATGACATTATTCTGACTGACGATACGCCTATTCGAGTTCGCCCATATCCTATTCCTTTACACTTTCGTGATAAGGTTGATAAGGAATTGGATGAGATGCTCCAATTAAATATAATTGAACCATCTTCATCACCATATTCTTCTTCCATGGTAATCATTAGGAAGAAAGACAACAATATACGTCTTTGCGTAGATTACAGGAAATTAAACAAAGTTACAAAATTCGATGCGGAACCATTACCTCTTTTAGATGACTTATTGGAGAGATTATCTCATGCTACATTCTTTTCGAAATTTGACCTTTCAAAGGGATATTGGCAAGTGCCACTCACTCCTAAAGCAAAGCCATTCACCGCTTTCTCGACACCACGGGGTCTTTTTCAATGGAATTTTATGCCATTCGGATTAATGAATGCGCCAGCTACCTTTGTACGCATGATGCGCCGCATATTGTCTCATCGTCCCGATGTCATTACTTATATAGATGACATCTGTCTTTTCAGTGACTCTTGGGATGAACATATTCATGGATTAAAAGCTTTACTTTCTACCTTACGGGATTATAACTTAACAGCGAAACCTTCAAAGGCTTTTGTCGGTTTTCATGACATCTCATTTCTGGGTCACCGCATAGGTCATGGTTTCATGTATACAGAAGACAGTAACGTCTCTAAAATTTTAAACATCTCAGCACCTAAGACAAAAAAACAAGTTAGGTCGCTTTTAGGACTAATACAGTTCTATTCAAAATTCATCCCTCATTTGTCTACTATAACTGCACCTTTTTCGTCTCTACTGAAGAAAGGCACATCTAATGTAATAAAGTGGTCGCAGGATCACCAAACGGCTTTAGACTATATAAAACAATTTTTTTCAAATGCACCTTTTTTTTAAGGTTGCCTAACAAAGATCTCACCTTTGTTCTTCGCAGTGATGCAAGTTCTTACGCTATTGCTGCAGTTTTGATGCAGGAATATAACGGCACCTTATTTCCGGTTATGTACGTATCCAGAAAGCTCACGCCGAGCGAGACGAAATATTCCGTTCTGGATAAAGAGCTCCTTGCTCTTGTCTGGGCAATCACTAAACTGGATCGTTATCTCCTCGGATCACACTTTGTGGTGGAGTCTGACCAGAAAGCTCTTACCGCACTGAATACAGGGAACGTTAAGTCATCAAAGTCAGCGCGTTACGCTATAGCGCTTCAACCGTTCCATTTTGAGATACGAGCTATTCCTGGAGTGCAGAATGTGTTCGCAGACTGTCTATCAAGATGCCCAAGTGAACGTGTCGAAACTAAACCACTTCCAGATGTTGGAACATCCTCACCGATAACATGAATAACTTTGTACATTGTTATTGATACTATATTAACGTTTTTTTATTAGAACGGGAACATTGGTACTACAGTAACTTTTTATTAATATGGCAACATTGTTAAGAGCGACAAATATACATTTGTTATTCCTATGGAACATATTACACTACATAACGTGTTAGAGAATATATTATATCGTGTATGGAACATTGAGAACATTATCTCGTCGATTACTAACTAGTTGTAACGGAACAGTGACGTATTGATAGTGATATTGTAATTATTTAGAATATATTGTTAACTAGTTATTTGTTAGTAATTAAGGAATATATAAATTAGATTAATTCAACTTAATCTATTTAATTGATTATGGATCACACACATACTAACTTTCTTAGTTGTCACGTAATGCCTGCATTCACGGGTCTTAGTTATGATATCTCACTGTTAGATCACTAGTCAACCGTACTAGTGTTAGAAAACATTAAGTGTGTTGATTCTTAAAGTGTTTAATTTTGCATTGCTTCATTTTTGCACATTGTATTTTCAATTTCTCTGTTTTATTGATTCTCTTGTCATTGATCATCATCAGTGTTGCTGTTCATTTTCATTTTTGAAATCATATGTTACAAAATTTTTTTTGAAAAACTTAGTTGAATTTTATTATCATTTTTTTTTTAATGGTTTTTTCATTTTTCATTTTCAAACTTGTTTTACCACATCGTTCCAAAGTAGGTCGTTTGTGGATGTGTGCTTTAATGCATACTATCATTTAGTTATATTCATTTCTTTTAATATTCTTTTCTTAATATGGTATAACTTTATGCATTTAATATATCTTGTTGTAGTTTTGACTCACCTCTCTCGGGTATTACGTTCAAAAAAAAAAATTAATTAATAGAATTAATTTTTTTTTAAGGGGAGGTGATAAGGGAGCTGTTACGTACATTTATTACCTAAGGGGGTAGTCTTCGGTCCTGCCAAATGTACGCACCAGTCTTGATATATTTTATTATTTGTGCGTTCGATTGATTCACGCACTGACGTGCACAATGCAGTGTGAGTTGCTTTGGACGCACGGGTAACCTAGTTTGGGGAAATAGTGACGTCATGTGAGTTCGGGGCAGTACGGACTGTGTTTATGTCCGAGGTATATTTCTTGGAATATTTTATTGGCAAGTTTGGAAGAAGCCATTACTTTTGTATGATCTCTACTGGTTCATGATGCAGCCAAGAGTAGAAGTATCATGTAAGTGTCGCCCCATGTCATTGAATGTTTATTGAGTAAATTAATGTATAAGGCCGCTCATAGTTCTGATCTAGCGGGAAGTCATCACAGTATGTCCTTCCTAGAATGGACAGACGGAGTCGTTAGCCCTTTTGAATTACCGTAGAGGGGAGGATTCCTACGAAGAAACAAAGTTAATTGATTTGCATACTTCTTATGTTTTATATGCCGTATTTTCGTAAATGCCAAAGTCGTGGCATGGATACAGAGAGGTTGGTCAATACAGAACTCTAACCTGGTCGTATTGTTGTGGATGACTTTGTTTGGATTGTTATATATCTATGCTACCTAAATATTGTATGAAGGAAGTCTGGAATTAGTGCGAGTATGACAAGAAATATTACTCAGTGAAAATTAATCCGTTGGTCATAGGATACGTCCTTGAGAGAAGGTCAACGGACTTTACTACAATACATATGCTATGGCAAAGGAAGTGATCGATCTTTAGTCACTTGAATGAGAGGACTTAATTGTAGAGGATCTTCATAAACTTGAAAAAGTCAATGATCAACATTTTGATGTAATGACCTTTTTGCAACTGTAAATATGACCGTCTTGTTCAACGTCGTATATGTCACGTTCAATAAAATATATGTACAATCATCACAGCCTTGTGTGCTGCCAGTCAATAACCAGTTCATCACTACTTGTTGGTGTTCGTGTTGAAGAACATTTATGACATTTTCGTTCTATCAAAACCATTCGCGTAAATAACACTCTTGAACGTTAGAAACGAACCCAACAGTATGTTATCAGGCTCTCGTAGGAAATAAAGAAGTAGAACACTAGACAACAGAAAAACAACAGACATGAGTGGATTCGAACCTGGACCTTACGTGCGACAATCCCGCCTAGCTATGCAAGCAAATCACACTATCCTCCCTGCCATCTGCGCATCACCAAAAAAATGATGCTTCGATGACAGGTCATTAGTGCGAACCGAAAGACATAACACCAGATGTTTACCTTGGGCAGTTCAGCCTATTAATGACGCAATCCCTTCTGTTGTTCCACTATTATACAGTATAGGCCAGTCCACACAAGACAAAGACCGTAATACTGTGTCCAGTAAATGATAGTAGACTTAGAACAGTAAGAACAGGACAGAGGGTAGGTTTGGTATTGTATAAACATTTATAACACATAAGGAAGGTGTAACGTACTGTTTATGCGTGATGTGAAAGCTGGCAGGGTGAACGTGTCGTTTATCACCTGGACTGTGTAATGTTGCGGTGTTGATGTAGGTCACCAGAAATGTAACGGCCAGAAATGTAACGGCCACCAGCGTGGGGCACTGCCAGGGGTACTATGATCACTCACACAAAACAGCGTACATGTTGTAGATATGTGGTACTGGTATTATGATGTGCTGAGTGTGGGTGTAGACGAGAACGTGAATGCTTGAAGCTCTTAATAAAGTCAATAATTTACCCATACACTCGCATGCAGTAGTCAATGATGGATTGAAGACTGCTGGCACGTTTCAAACATTTACAGTAGACATTCAAAAATCCGGCAACCTCCGGACCGGAGGAGTGCCGGATTTTTGAAAATGCCGGATTTTTCATGGTTATATATTCTGTATATATTTAACAGAAAATGACTACCTGTACACTTTATCTGCGATCGACAATGCACGATGTTTACGTTTTACACCACTTCTTTTATTTGCTGAATCCATAATGGGGCTAAACAGCAGCAAATAAATGATAAAATGAGAAGGAATGAGCAGGAATGCCTGTTAACACGTGCAAGCAAGACCCAACAGCTGCATCAAAACATAAACTGCTCCAGAAAACAGTGGCGCGCCAACGCGGTAAATTTAAAAATGCGCTCCGAAATCAATGCCGGAAATCTGAAGGAACCAGATTATCGATGGCCGGATTTTTGAATGTCAACTGTATTTACGAAACTGACAGTAGCATCAACAGGACAGTAAAATCGACAAGATCAAGGACTTCCCATAAATAATGAATGACTGTTAAATGTCTGGTAATCAAAGGCTTGCATCATACATCAACTAGGACATACCCAAACATCATCTGTCCTAATGTTACAGTTTATAATGTAGCTTCCGTACCATTGACTCAGCGCGTCAGGTACTTAACTAGCTCTTTCGTCCAACAAACGAGCTCCTAAATTGCGTAGCAATAATGCATAAGGCTGTTATTCAACTGGCATAGCCCGCCAGATATATTTCCTCTTGCTGAAAAATATTGGCCATAATACAGGGCCTCAATATGTAGACAGCTGTGTATCCTTTGTTAGCAGGCACGATCAAACCATGCTAAACACATATACCGCCAACCTGCGGCGTCCACAATAATTTATCATCATCATTAGGCTTCTGTTCAATTGAAAACACATAGTCTCATTTGGCTAGAACAAGAAGCAAAGAAGGAATTCTATCTCTCAAGATCTGTGAGCTTCACTCGCAGATAGGTAACTTCAAATGTTCTGCAACCAAAGGCATATTAATAAGAATGTCATTTACCTTTTGCAGAATCTTCCGGATACACACTTAATAAATGTCGTCACTCTTGACGAACAAAGAATCACTGGGGAAAACATTGACATTTCAATCATATCGAAAACTTTCCAATCCCCATGATGATATAGAGAAAATCACAACGGACATCATGTCCGACAGCCCAAAAAAACACAATCTCCCTGACGGAAGTTTCCTCAGTTCGCGCCCAGAACCTGCGCATGCCTAGACAGCATGAAACTGAGCATTGTTAAGACAGATCAACGACAATGATTGAAAGAAAGAGAAGATAACCCTTAAACAACCTGTCATAGAAGTTAATACCCAATTATCCAACTTTGACCAACAAAGTTTTACAACAAAAGTATTAAATAGATTTACCTATTATGACTCCGTCAAAAACGACAGCAACAGACTGCCGCATACCCCCCCCCCCCCTATAAAAAATGACCCTTTTTTAAATACATCAATGAGCAAGATACCACAAGCTCATGACACATGAATAATGCGCCAATGAAAGAATCAACCGGAGAGAATCAAATCATCTCACCAAATAATAGAAAATATCTTCGGGAAGGTACCATCACAGAAACCTCAGTTGCTGGCGATACTAACAAAAATTACATAACTATCAAACAATTATGCAATACTATAATCATAGCAATGACCAATGACAATCTATCTCAAGAAGTCATATCAATATACAAATTACAATGTTATACTATTAATATATGTAATGGATGGACATGACCAAATTTGTTAAATTCCTTACACATTATCTAACAATAGAAGTATATTATATACAAATAAGTGCTGCGATCTCTCGAACAAATGTAAGGTATGGCATCATCATGGTTCTCACAAGCGCTCCGTACTTGGTACTAGTTTGCACTGAGAACAATATAAATGACACAATTAGTAACATGCTATAATGCACTATAGTCATTACAAAATTATTTAAGTATTATATGTGGCCATTTTAACATTTTTCCTTTTCTTATTTTTTTGGCCTTTATTTTATGTTAACCTTAATCCTCCACATTACATCAAAGAGAAAGAAAACAATCAATTTACTAATCTAAGGTGAAACAAATGTGTTAATGTATATTATGAACAGACATGAGTCTGGAAATGTATCATGAAATCTAGGACACAAGACTTAAGTGGAATCATGTGGGCATTTAGACAGTATGTCCGCCATCACATTATCCGAACCACGGATAGCCCGCACCGGGAAATGCAAAGGTTGAAGAGCAATAGCATATCGAGTAGATCTCGAGCTCTTCAAATCCTTATTCTGCATAGCTGTAAGAGCTTTTTGGTCGGTTTCCATAATGAAATGCGCGCATAGAAGGAATCTTTGTAGCTTAAGTATGGCACAAACCATAGCTAACAATTCACGGTCTAGAACCGAATAGTTCCTTTCTGCCGCATTCAATTTACTAGAGATATACATCAGAGGATGCAGAGTTCCTGAATACTCCTGCATAAGTGCCGCCCCGATCCCAGTGGAAGAGGCATCACTACGAAGGACAAAAGTCTTATCAATCGATGGTCGTCGTAAGATAGGAGGAGATGAGAACAAATTCTTAACCTGATCCAATGAAGATTGGCATTCTTGGGACCAGCGCACCATGTTAGGAGAACCTTTTTTCAATAAAGTTGAAAGAGGTGCCATAATGGAGGACAGATTCTTAATGAATCTTCCGTAGAATTGTATTAATCCCAAGAGACTATGCACTTGCTTTTTTGTTTTAGGAACGGAGATATTTAATATCTTAGAAATGTTTTGGTCCTCTGTCTTCAATAGACCATGACCAACACGATGGCCTAGGAAAGAAATTTCACTAAACCCAACAAAGGCTTTAGAGGGTTTTGCAGTCAAATTATGCTCGCGTAGAGTAGACAGTAACTCATTTAAACCCGAATAGTGTTCTTCCCAAGTATCGCTGAAAAGACAGATGTCGTCTAAGTATGCGATGACATCTGTACGATATAAGAGAATTTGACGCATCATGCGTACGAAAGTAGCTGGGGCGTTCATCAGCCCGAAAGGCATAAAATTCCATTGATACAACTCCCTAGGTGTTGAGAAAGAAGTGAAAGGTTTGGAGCGTTCAGTTAACGGAACTTGCCAATAGCCTTTCGACAAGTCAAGTTAAGTAAAGAATCGCGTTTTAGAAAGTCTAGTAAGTAGATCTTCCAATAAAGGCATAGGTTCAGCATCGAACTTCGTAACTTGGTTCAATTTGCGATAATCGACGCAAAGACGTATGTTATTGTCTTTCTTTCGAACAATAACCATGGACGAAGAGTATGCTGAAGTGGATGGTTCAATTATTTTCAATTGTATCATTTCATCCAATTCTTTCTCGACTTGCGCTTGGAAATGAATAGGGATATGATATGGTCTTACTCTGATCGGATTATGATCAGTAAGTATAATGTCATGTTTGATAATATGTGTGTGTCCAGGAATGTCGGTAAGGACATCCTGAAATGATTGTAGCAAAGAAGATACTTGACGCTGTTCCTCAAAAGACAAATTAGAAGAAACCGAAACGTTTCTCCATGATTCCGTAGAATTGAGTGGAATCATAGGAAGAGGTAGATTAACATCTGAAAACGTAGTTTCCTCCTCCTGTATAACCGACAAGGATGAGATATGACCATGTTGGACTGGAGAATCGTCCGTCGTCTGGAAAATAGGCTGCAAATAGTCTGGTCGTTCAATAAATTCCGTAAGCATATTTATATGGAAGGTTTTATGCCTTCCATCAATATCGACAACATAGTCGACATTGGAAATTTTTGAGACTATTCTATATGGACCTTTCCATGCAATTAGAAGTCTGTTCTCCCTCAAAGGAAGTAAGACAAACGCTTTGTCTCCAGGACAAAGTTGACGTAGGCGTCTCTTCTTATTAGCGAATTGCCTCACCTTTTCTTTGGCTAATTCGGAGGATGAAGTCGCTAACTTGCATGCTTCGATAATCTTATGCCTGAGAGCAATGACATACTCATATGAAGATTGAGTGTCATTGTCAATATTATCGGCAGTTATCAAATCATGTAGCAAGGACATAGGACCGCGCGGTTGCGCGCCAAAAACTAGTTGAAAGGGAGAAAACCCTGTATGCTCGTTGGGGACCTCTCTATAGGCAAAGAGAGCCGCAAGTAAAACCCTGTCCCAATCCTGAGGATGATCCTCGGTAATCTTGTCAAGTAAGTTCTTAAGTGTTCTATTAAGACGTTCAACTAACCCATTAGACATTGGGTGATAAATACTACTGAGAGACCTTTTAATATCTAGGATAGACATCACCTGCGACATAGTGTCTGATATCAATTGAGTACCATGGTCTGACAATATTTCTCTGGGAAAACCCAAACGAGAAAATATTAGCCAAAGAGCGTCTGTGATATCGGCAGTAGATATGCTCTTCAGAGGTATAGCCTCTGGCCAACGTGTGCACATGTCGACGCATGTTAGGATAAATTGATGTACTCTGGCTGACTTAATCTTAAAAGGGCCAATAATATCTATTGCCATCTTCCGGAATGGTCGAATGGGAATGTCTTCAGCCTGGATAGGTGCAGCATGTCGTGGACCTCTAGATTTGACTTCTTGACAAATCTTACAAGATCGGCAATAAATTCGTATGTCTTTGTTTACGAATGGCCAAAAGAAAGCCGCTAGAACTCTCGACTTAGTGCGAGAAAAACCTATGTGTCCAGCACACTGAGAATCGTGTGCATGTTGAAGAATTAAGGCTCTCATACTTTTGGGCACAAGAATTTGAGAGTGCATAGATTTGTCAGAGTGTTGTACCATACGTACTAGTATACCATTCTTCATAGTGATATACGATTTGTGAATTGTATTTTTATTCGGATCACCGTTTTTAGCGAGAAGAAAGTATTTATTTAGAGAAGAGTCTTCTTCTTGTAGTTTCACAAACGAGTCATGTGAAATCACCAAGTGATCATCTTGGCTATCAACTTCATTACTATCATTAGATGAAGTTGAAGGAATAAGAGCTTGTGCTCTTGTTACAACCACATTGGCTGTTTGGATATTATGTTCTTTCCAAGCAGCAATTTGCTGCGGGGTACATTCCTTAACCCCGTGGTTATGACCGATTATAAGATCCGCAATAGGATTAGGAAGAAGACACGCGTGGACATCTCCTGTAAAGAAGGGAGTATCCATGTGGATGATAGCAGTAGGATATATCTCCAAAGTTCCACCACATGTCACACACTTAACCACCTTTTCCGTGGCACAGCAAGGATCTATGAGAGATTGCCTAACTCCAATAGTAGTACATCCAGAATCAAAAAGTAATGAGACTGGATTATTATTCACTAGACCTTTATGTAAGATAAGAGATCCTCTCCCGTCATGCGCAACTGTAGCAGGAAGAGCGGGAAGAGGGTGACCACAAATTAGGGTAGATACTGTAGATGGCTCGAACAATGTTGAGCATTTGGGGCACTTAGCTGCTCTCCCAAAATCGAAAGCAGAGCCAGTGATAGCATTAGAGTTTCTACTATCGTTCACCTGACTACAGGCTTCCTGAGACTCATGTTGTGCAGCGTTTGCCTGATGATAAGATTTTCTTTTGTTATGTCTAGGTCTGCCGCGATTATTATTTCCCCTGTAATTTTCATTATATTGCCCATCATAACCATTATTCTGGTTTGCATCACAGTTTCCATAACCATCATCGTAACATTCTTGACGGCGAGGATAATTATCTCGAGAAGAAAAACTCGGATAGTTCCTATTGTGATAACCTTTGCGAAAGTGTCTATAATTATTAGACCCAACGTTACGAGGACTATCAGCTCGTCTCCAATTCTTTGAAGAAAACCCACTGTGTGAAGGATTGCTTTGATATTAAGTGTAATTCTGATTACTCTTCTTATTAAAGCTTTGTTTAGCACCTTGAAATTTACGATTGTAATTAGAGCCATATGGTGCTGCAGAAGCAACTGGTAACCCTTCGTTCACTTTAGAATTGCTAACTGTAGCATGGGGATGCGCAGTTACGTACTGGCAACAATATTCCTCCATGTCTTTTATGTTTTTAGGTTTACGCTCATGAAGGAAAGCAAGGAAAGATTCGTTAACCGATGACATAACTTTGTCTCGAAGTAATAAGTCCATTAGGCCTTCATATGTTTTTTCAGTCTGAGACAACTCAATCCAACGTGTAAATGTACGGCGTATCTTTATAATAAAGTCAGAGAAATCCACTCCATTTTCTGGCAACATTGTCTTAAGACGAAGACGATAATCTTCTTCTTTTAGTTGATATCTTTTAAGTAATGCTGCTCTGACAACATCATAGTTGGTCCTATCATGTTCCTCTTTTGTCATAAGAGTAGTTACTGGTTCACCTGAAAAAAATTCCATCAGTTGTTCGACATATTTTTCCTTTTTTATTTTATGCGTATCGCATAAAAATTGGAATCTATCAAGATTATCCGTTATATCGTCCTTTAAAGGATTGAAATGAGGTAATTTGAGCTTATTAGACTTCTCCTTTATCGTATCCGAAGTTGCTTGATGAGCACCCGCATTCATCAATTTCATTTTCTCTATCTCCAAAGCTGCGAGTCTTTCATCGTGTTCCATTTTTGCTTTTCTCTCTTCAGCAGCAGCTTTAAATTTTCTCTCTTCAACAGCAGCTTGAAATTTTCTCTCCTCAGCAGCAGCTTGAAATTTTCTCTCCTCAGCAGCAGCTTGAAGTTTTTTCTCTTCAGCAGCAGCTTGAAATTTTCTCTCCTCAGCAGCAGCTTGAAGTTTTTTCTCCTCAGCAGCAGATTGAGCTTGAAGTTTTTTCTCCTCAGCAGCAGCTTGAGCTTGAAGTTTTTTCTCCTCAGCAGCAGCTTGAAGTTTTTTCTCTTCAGCAGCAGCTTGAAATTTCCTCTCCTCAGCAGCAGCTTGAGCTTGAAGTTTTTTTCTCCTCAGCAGCAGCTTGAAGTTTTTTCTCTACAGCAGCAGCTTGAAATTTTCTTTCATCTGCCTGCATCTGGAATCTTAAATTCTCAGATTCTCTTTCTAATCTTTTATTTTCCTCTTTTTGTCTCTTGTCTTCAGACTTCAATGCTTTGTCAAATTGAGCCGTTGTGAATTCTTCTAACTTCTCACCTGTCTTCCCAAGGGCTTTCCCTTGTTCAATAAAGTAGTCTAGTGTAGACATTCTGTCTAACTATGTGAGATCAGACCTGAAAAATTAAATAAATTACCTTATCCCACTTTGATGGGAGACAAGTCTGTAATACTAGACTTGTATACTCACTTCACTTTTTTTCACTCTCTTTGGGAGACAAGTCTTAGTCAAAGACCTTGTATAGTTACCTTGTTTCTCTACAATATTATCATTATAAATAACCATTACATGAAAAGTGTATGATATTAGTAATAATAGTCCATGATCAAGTATATCTATAGACTGTATGACAACAATGTATTACAATAATAAATACAAAGACAAGAATACAAAACAACAACCGAAAACGTTCGCAGAAGTCAAATAAACAATACAGCGAAACTAAAAAAAAATTGTTACAAAATGTGTAATGATGACTGCAAAAATAAACAAACAAATGGCAACACTGTCATAAACACAAAGATGTATAGAAATAAATGATAGACAGAAGAGGCAGACAAATTCAAACAAATGAAATCAAAACTAAAGAACAGAAAAAATTAAACAAAAACAACGAAAAGGCACACCTCGGCACAACTAAACGTAAATAGCAACAAATATTGCTAACAAATTTCCCTGTGGAAATATTGTACAGTCCCTACAGAAAACGCTCTCAGATAGAACCTCTTTTACGTGATATATTCTAAAAGGAGTCACCTTCTTAACCAACCCGCAGAAATACACACTAAATAAACATGTAAACACAAACATGTATACAAAAAACATGCATAGCATATGTAAATAAACAATATACAGTATGTGTATAGAGGAAGGCTCAGCTTTACACAAAATAAAAGCACAGTTTACACACTAAACAGGCCACTTATCTTTAAGCACAATCCTCAATAGCCGCAAAGATGCAGTATAATGCGGTACTACTGTCAACAACAATGGTAGACGATCCACCGTTGAAGGTCACCGTAACTTGATAACAGGCAGTGGTCTCCAAAGTGTAGCTACAAAAATCATACTCGACACCAGTTGAGACTAGAAGATCCAACGTCGATATGTTTGTAGAATGTAGTGTAAACAACCAGCTGTACTGTTTACGATCTTAGGTTGACAGGTAACGATGTGACTTGATAGCTCAGAATGTAGTGTAAACAACCAGCGGTACTGTTTACAATCTTAGGTTGACAGGTAACGATGTGACTTGACAGACCAGATATATTGCCATCATTTGTAGAACTCCAGAAATGTATAACAATGTCACTTCAATTCCGTAGCAGTTGTGGTCCATGTAGCAGTAACACAAAAATGCGAACGCCAGTGTTTATGTGAGTCAGCCCAGTTGTTGACCTATTTACCACTGTCTTGAAAATGTAGAAAACCCACAAATCTGGCCCACCATAAATGTAACGTACTGTTTATGCGTGATGTGAAAGCTGGCAGGGTGAACGTGTCGTTTATCACCTGGACTGTGTAATGTTGCGGTGTTGATGTAGGTCACCAGAAATGTAACGGCCAGAAATGTAACGGCCACCAGCGTGAGGCACTGCCAGGGGTACTATGATCACTCACACAAAACAGCGTACATGTTGTAGATATGTGGTACTGGTATTATGATGTGCTGAGTGTGGGTGTAGACGAGAACGCGAATGCTTGAAGCTCTTAGTAAAGTCAATAATTCACCCATACACTCGCATGCAGTAGTCAATGATGGATTGAAGACTGCTGGCACGTTTCAAACATTTATTTACGAAACTGACAGTAGCATCAACAGGACAGTCAAATCGACAAGATCAAGGACTTCACATAAATAATGAATGACTGTTAAATGTCTGGTAATCAAAGGCTTGCATCATACATCAACTAGGACATACCCAAACATCATCTGTCTTAATGTTACAGTTTATATTGTAGCTTCCGTACCATTGACTCAGCGCGTCAAGTACTTAATAGTTCTGTCGTCCAACAAACGAGCTCCTAAATTGCATAGGCCGCCAGATATATTTCCTCTTGCTGAAAAATATTGGCCATAATACAGGGCCTCAATATGTAGACAGCTGTGTATCCTTTGTTAGCAGGCACGATCAAACCATGCTAAACCTATATACCGCCAACCACAATAATTTATCATCATCATTAGGCTTCTGTTCAATTAAAAACACATAGTCTCATTTGGCTAGAACAAGAAGCAAAGAAGGAATTCTGTCTCTCAAGATCTGTGAGCTTCACTCGCAGATAAGTAACTTCAAATGTTCTGCAACCAAAGGCATATTAATAAGAATGTCATTTACCTTTTACAGAATCTTCCGGATACACACTTAATAAATGTCGTCACTCTTGACGAACAAAGAATCACTGGGGAAAACATTGACATTTTAGTCATATCGAAAACGTTCCAATCCCCATGATGATATAGAGAAAATCACAACGGACATTATGTCCGACAGCCCAAAAAACACAACCTCCCTGACGGAAGTTTCCTCAGTTCGCGCCCAGAACCTGCGCATGCCTAGACAGCATAAAACTGAGCATCGTTAAGACAGATCAACGACAATGATTGAAAGAAAGAGAAGACAACCCTTAAACAACCTGTCATAGAAGTTAATACCCAATTATCCAACTTTGACCAACAAAGTTTTACAACAAAAGTATTAAATAGATTTACCTACTATGACTCCGTCAAAAACGACAGCAACAGAAGGGAAACTCGAGGCGTGTAAACAGTAAATTTATATGAGACAAACACAAAGGTATGTTATCAGGCACTCGTAGGAAATAAAGAAGTAGAACACTAGACAACAGAAAAACAACAGACATGAGTGGCTTACCCAGGATTCGAACCCTGGACCTTCCGTGCGACAACCCCGCCTAGCTATGCAAACGAATCACACTATCCTCCCTGCCATCAACGCATCACCAAAAAAATGATGCTTCAATGACAGGTCATTAGTGTGAACCAAAAGACATAACACAGGAAGTTTACCATGGGCAGTTCAGCATATTAATGACGTAAACACTTCTGTTGTTCCCCTATTATACAGTTTAGGTGTCCTCGCGTCAGTTATGTTAAATGCGCAAGTAGTTATATTGATTTTATTTGGTCAGAGTTAATCCATTATATGTTGTTGTAGTTCAAGTGCTAACTGGCCTTCCGCCAGAGATGATAATACTTGACTTTGCTCATCTTTTCTTTCCAGGTTTGTTTTTCCCTTTTGCGTTTAGTGATAAGCAAAACAATCTCAACTTGACAAGGTATAATCCAAATGAAATACTGTAAAGTTCTACAAACAGCAATGCAATATATATTTATTGACCGTCGTTTGACAAGTACCGGTATTTTCACAAATTTGACATGTTCGTTACTCATTTATAAACAAAATAGTGTATACATCCAAAAGAATTATATCCAACAGAAGAAAAAAAAAAAAAAACTGGTCTTGATAATCTCAAAGACGAAATTCATCTAACACTACAAACTACCTAGCACAAATTTCTTGTCTATATGTAATATCCTTCTTCTAAATTTAAAAACTATAAACTCTCTGTAAAAATCCTTCCTAAAGTACTAAAAATCTATAAAAGCCTGACTATCGCCCAAATCTCTCCTTTTTATACACAGCTACTTCTTTTTCCCGCCATTTTTCACACGACTCTCTCTTTTTTTTCATACGTTACAATTTTCTACACACGGCTCTCTTTTCGACATTTTGCACACGGCTTTTCTGTTATTCCGACATTTGTCTCACACGTCTTTGGTTTCTTTTCGACTTCTGTCACAACTCTCTTTTCCAAATAAACAATGGAAAAAAAAACCCAAATCACAACATTCATTTCCCACTTTCCGCGCTTAGCTCTCATTCATTTTTATTATCTGGGACTGCCCTATATTTGCCCTCTCAGAGCAGTGCCTGCTGACTGAACTTTGAATGATACTGCGTTTTCTGTGAAAACGTCTTATTTGCTTTTAATGTCGGTCATTCCTATATGTACCATATTATAGCACGTATAAATGCTAGTGTCGTAGGAGGGACAATGCTAGCGTGAAAGGCCATGCGGTCACATAGGCCAGTCCACACAAGACAAAGACCGTAATACTGTGTCCAGTAAATGATAGTAGACTTAGAACAGTAAGAACAGGACAGAGGGTAGGTTTGGTATTGTATAAACATTTATAACACACAAAGAAGGGAAACCTTCCTTAATAGGCTGAACTGCCCATGGTAAACTTCCGGTGTTATGTCTTTCGGTTCACACTAATGACCTGTCATCGAAACATCATTTTTTTTGGTGATGCGTAGATGGCAGGGAGGATAGTGTGATTCGCTTGCATAGCTAGGCGGGGTTGTCGCACGGAAGGTCCAGGGTTCGAATCCTGGGTAAGCCATTCATGTCTGTTATTTTTCTGTTGTCTAGTGTTCTACTTCTTTATTTCCTACGAGTGCCTGATAACATACCTTTATGTTTGTCTCATATTAATTTACTGTTTACAGGCCTCGGGTGTCCCTTCCCTATGTGTTATAAATGTTTATACAATACCAAATCTACCCTCTGTCCCTGTTCTTACTGTTCTAAGGATACTATCATTTACTTGTCACAGTATTACGGTCTTTGTGTTGTGTGGACTGGCCTATACTGTATAATAGTGGAACAACAGAAGTGATTGCGTCATTAATAGGCTGAACTGCCCATGGTAAACTTCCGGTGTTATGTCTTTCGGTTCGCACTAATGACCTGTCATCGAAGCATCATTTTTTTGGTGATGCGTAGATGGCAGGGAGGATAGTGTGATTCGCTTGCATAGCTAGGCGGGGTTGTCGCACGGAAGGTCCAGGGTTCGAATCCTGGGTAAGCCACTCATATCTGTTGTGTTTCTGTTGTCTAGTGTTCTACTTCTTTATTTCCTACGAGTGCCTGATAACATACCTTTATGTTTGTCTCATATTAATTTACTGTTTACAGGCCTCGGGTTTCCCTTCCTTATGTGTTGTAAAAATTTTGAGCTGATGGCACATGACAGGAGGACTTGGCATGTGTTTGTTGAAGGACTATGCTTCTTTGCGAGATAAAGGTATTGATTGATGTGTGATAGGGCCATAATAACGTCTTCATTTTCATATTTATGTATTTAATACCCGAAGTAGATAGTTGTGTTTTTGCCCAGTGTAAGTTTTACCAGAACACCGGTAAATAGTCCTCAGTCCGGCTATGCGTGTGTTACTTTCGTAAAGCAATTACTACGCGCATGCACAGCGTGTGATTCGGCTATGCCGCCTATAAAAAGAGGGCACAGGCCAGCGAAAAATTCCTTTTTACAAGACCACCCAAGAGAGTACAAGCGACGAGATGCGCGCGGCCGTTAGAAGGCTGAACAAAGACATGAACACGTGAGTTTGATTTTAAAGCAGATTAGCATTGGCATTCGGTAGCTTTAGAATTATTCTCAGCGTGACTCGGTTCTAATGTTTCAGAAAATAGATAGATGTGTTTCCAAAGGAGATTTCTTGTAGGACATTATAATTAGCTTTAAATTTATAGATGAGTGAAACAAATGTGTGGATAGGTTTTATTAGTCGTGTTAGGTCCAGATCACGGCTGTAAGGATATAGTATGAACCTATTTTATTCATGAGACCGTGCAGAAAAGCGAATATAGTAGGAACATATTTCATACATGGAACTGGACAGAGATGATATCAGGGACTGAAAGTTAGATAATATTAACTGTTGGCAAGATGGCAGCTGAGGGCCACGTGTTGATGACTGTGCATAAAGATGGCGCATGTGAGCCGACATTATCATTCTTAATTATCACGTGCTATAGGCCTAATGATGTAAAGCTATTTATTATTTGAGAGCGCAGTGGACTTATTATAACGTTTGTTAGTTCAAGAGGAATTTTATTTCATTCTTTGTTGTGAAGGTAATTTAGTTAGTGTATTTAACGAATATTGATTATAATTCTACTGTATATTTTTAGTGGGTAGCGTGGAGAAGAATATTTATTTAGATTCCTGGTGAGCGTAATGCCACTCCTTTGTGCGTAAGGTACTTTGAGACATAAGCGTTTCTCTGCTTGCTCCTTGCAGAGCATGGAGACACGAGTGCGGCTGGGTCTCAAGAGAAGCCCGCACAAAGCATTTTTATGCTATGGCAGTGGTTTGTTTCTGTAACAATGTGTTTCATATGACGAGTTCCCAATCTCATCAGTCGGCATATACGACATGCTTCAGAGTGCAGGGACGAAAACTGATATGGATCAGTTGCGAGGTGGTAGTTTATGCTCATTAATGAGAGTATTCGTTGTACGTATCGTTGAATATTATTCTATGTCCATTTTATTATCATTTAATTATTGTTGTGCGTAGGGTAGTTTATGAGAGCACGTGGGTCTACTTGGGAAGAAATTATGTCTCTTCTCGCTCCTTATGGAGCATAGGGCCACCAATGGGGCTGGCCTCCTTATAGAGCATGGGGCCACCAGTGTGGCTAGCCTCCTGATGGATCATGGGGTCACCAATGTGGCTGACCTCCTCATGGAGACCGCACAAAGCATTCAGATGTTCTTGCAGTAGTGGTTTCGGTAGCAATCTGTGTTACATGGTGAGATTCCCAGCCTCATGCACAACACCATACTAGTCTCACTAGATGACATGCATGGACTGAGTGTGTGTGCATGATAGTTGAATGTTTCAGGTGGCGTGGTAGAAGGACTGTTTGGCAGGTGAGAGCACGGTGTTTCTCATTAATTATATATTATGATTTTAACTAGTCAGTGATTTGTTTGCGTTTTAGATTAGCAATTGAGCACTGGCTGGGTGTTTTGTTTGTTTGATATTTGTTTAGCGTTCGTTTATTTGCTTGTTGTCACTTAGAGGGTTGTATGAATAAATACAGCCCCTGCCTTAGAATCAAGAGTTTTATTGCAAGAAAGTGATCACATATCACCACATCATTATCATCTCTCGCCCACCCAATCACAGATGGATTGAAATAAATTATACGGGGTGATTACTTTATAGACAACTTTGTGAAAAGAGGACAAGAAAGAGACTCACGCAATACTAAAATAAGTAGTCTAGTATTTACTGTATTGTTAATATTAAACTTACGTAGTATGATATGCTTTCACTCGAGTGCAAGATCGCATGGCAGCGTGGCTTCTGACCCTGCTGATTGAGTGATTATAACTTTTTCTCTGGTTATTTGTTTCCTTCAGGCTGTCCTTGGCATTGTTTTTGTGTGTATTCTCATTTGGTTTCCTGATTACATTGGTCTATATTTCCCTGTTTATCTTTTCTAATGTGTTCTGTCACTTTATTTGTTGTTTTTCATTGCTGTTTTAATTTATCTCTCTTCATTTATTTCAATTTAGTGAGCCGCGGTAGCGCAGTGGTTAGTGCACTTGCTTCCTAGCTCGGTGGTCCATGGTTCGATCCCCAGTTGAGGTGCGATGTTTTTAGACTACAAAGGGCTCCAGTGTCGACCCAGCCTCAAGAATTGGGTACGAGAGCAACTCTGGGAAGGTTAAGGCGGCCGACGTGATGCTGACCACATCACTCCTAGTGTGCCGATGGTTAAGAAAATATGGGCCTAACACCAAATTCCCAATATGCCTTAATGGGCGTGTAACAGGATCCCTTATTTCATCCTGAGCTCACTTTTATTTTTTCCATATTGGTTTCTATTTTGTTCTTAATTTTTAGTCATTTAGTACACGACTCCTGTTCCTCTCATTTTCTTTCCGTTTTGATGTTCCTTCCTTAGTATGTCTTTCTGTTGTTTTGCTCCAAGCTTTTCCTTCCGCGTACTGCAACGTGGTTATCGTTGGCATTGTGTTGGATGTACTTGCTCTTTAATGTGCTACAAATATTTTAGTTATATTCTAGCTGTAGGCCCTTACGATTTTTCTCTTGTCTAACTGCTTTATCCTTATTTTATACCTTTCATCAATGAAATTCAATTTTTAGCCTATGGTTCCCTCTGTTTAATGCTAATGTTGCGTAATTTGTCGTAATAATAATAATAATAAATTCTTTAAGCTCCAAACACGGCGCATAAGGCAGAAACCAGTGCTCTCCAGGTTGTTCGTTGTGACGCCACTCCTCTTAGCTCTTGCACATTATTTAGGCCCAACGTTCTTCCTTCTCTTATTATTGTTCTTCTGAGTGTTTCTTTTGGTCTTCCTTTTTTTCCGCTTACCCTCAGGAACCCAAGTGAGCGCCTGTAGTGGTATTCTGTTGTTTTGCATTCGTAGGACATGACCGATATATGACCATCGTCTTTTCCTTATATAGTCGGAGACATATTTCTGCCTAGAGTCTTCTCTTATTTGTCGATTAGTCTTGAATTCTTTCCAACTGATGTTCATGAGTTTTTTCTAAGACATTTGTTCTCGAATGTATTCAGCTTGTTCTCCAATGATTTTGTTATTTTCCAACTCTCACAGCCGTATGTTAACACTGAGATAACATTTGAATTAAACAGACGAAGCTTGGTATGTATATTCAATGATCGTAATTTCCAAATGTTAGATAATCTATTGAAGGCGCTAGCTGCCAAAGCAATTCTAGTATGGATTTCTCTTGTTGTGTCACCATCCTGAGTCATTTTACTGCCTAAATAATTGAAACTTTCAACTTTCTGTAGTTTTTTTTCCCCGTTCAAGATGATATCAAAGGTCTCGTTAGAAAAGTTCATAGCTTTAGTTTTAGAGGCATTTATTTGGAGACCAATTTTAACCGAGAGATGACACAAATTATTTATTGCTTCTTGGGATTGTCTTGGTGTTGAACTTAAGAATGCTACATCATCTGCGAAATCCAGGTCCCCCAGGAATTTTCCATTTGTCCATTTTATACCCAATTGTTCATTGTGGGTATAGTTTTTTCTCATAACCCAATCAATAGCTATTCCAAAAAGTAGTGGTGACATAATACAGCCTTGTTTCACCCCTGTTTCTACTGTAAACCATTCTGTATTCCCTTTATTTGTTCTAACACAACATCTTGCATTGTCATATAGCGCTTTGATTATATTCACATATTTTGTTGGAAAACCATAGATTGTAAGTATCTTCCACAATGATGGGCGGTGTAGACTATCAAAGGCTTTTTGAAAATCGACGAAGGTGATAATAAGTGGCGATTGCCTTTCCACTGATTCTTCTATAATTGTTCTTAGTGTGAATATTTGATCAATACATGATCGTTTCGGCCTGAAACCCGCTTGTTCTTCTCTGATCTTTTCGTCAGCATGCAATTTAAGTCTTTCTAACATCATGCAACATAATAATTTTCCAGGTACTGATAATAGAGATATACCACGCCAGTTATTACAGTCTGATAGATCACCTTTCTTCGGTAACTTTACAATAATACTGTCTTTCCATTGTTGTGGTGGTTGTTCTTCTCTCCATACTTCATTTATAATATCTAAAATTCTCAAGAGGTTGTTGTCATTAACTGCTTTAATCATTTCCCCTGAAATTTCGTCAACTCCAGCAGCTTTAAAATTTTTTAATCTTTTAACGGCTTGTTTGATCTCGTCCAGCGTGAATTCATCGCAAGTTATTGGCAAAGTGGTTGTGGATGTTTCATTATTAAAATCTCTATTAATGGAAATCTAGAGGGAAGGTGCGAAGACGTAAGTAGTATTAGAGAAATTTCATGTTTTACTTAGTCTTCACATCTAGGACTATCAAGAAGATAGACTTTAAAAAATCCTTGTAAATATATGCCCTAACTGATTTCGATTAAAGGTATATAAAATGGAAGCTCTTAATCACGGAAATCAAAGTAGGTAGATAAGAACTGGATGGATTGACGTGTTTAGGGGCACGGAGGAAATGTTGTCAGGATATTTGCACATATGCACTCAGAACGATGGATTCTTGAGGACAAAATTTTACCAAACGGAGGAAGCTCTCCGATACGCCCGCTCTTGCAGTATATAAAGAAGCAGCGCTAGGTTTAAAAACACACACTAACACGAAGACAGGCCAGAGCGAACCACAAAAGAAGAGAGCTGCCAAGGCTAGTAATTTCCTAGCTGTATGCCGTGCAGACTGATTCACCAAACCAAGTCTAAATTTGTGCTTATATCGATTCTAGAGGGTATGTAGGTTTACTAGAGATATTGGGAGCCGCGCTGGTGTAATGGCTACGACGTTGTACTGGCGACCAGGTGTTCATGGTTCAAACCCGGCCGTCGGCGTTTGAAGAAATGTTTACGACCGGAAATTTGACTGAATAACCTGAACGGCTCCTGCACATAAATCGCGTGTGGATGGGAAGGAGCGAAGCTCCTGACCGGGTTGGAAGGAAAGTCAACTGAACCCCCTGCCTCGCAATGACATGTCATTGGGCCGAAAGAGCTGGAAAGCTCGAGTGCCGCTGGTTATAGAAATAGAAAAGAAAAAAAAATAAAGAGAAAAAAAAAAAAAACTAGAGATATTTGTGTAAATAATATCAATTTTATTTCAGGTTTTGTTTAGAACTTTGAGTCTAACAGAGCTAACATTGATCTATATTGGTAAAGCTTGATGAAGACTGAAACCAACCATATAACCTAACCAGTCCTTGTCAGGGCTAACCTAACCAGTCCTCGTCAGGACTATATAACCATGCTAGTTCTTGTCTGAGATAGTATAACCTACCAGCAAGTACATCACTGACTTGACATGTATAGGTGGAAGGAAAAGGTCGCATCATACCCATTTAATCATAATATTTGATTTATTTATGTATGATTTGAAAAATGTTCCACAAGTAGACACTTGGCTTATCATACTATATCTTACTACACTGAACCATGTATCATTCATCCAGTATACATACACTGAGACATCCTCGCCTTATGTACAATAGGAAATATGTGTGCTCCATACCACAGAATAGCCACATATTATTACTTGTTCCAGGTTCATATCTACGTCTTTGAGCTGAAGCCAGAAGCTATTCAATCCCGCTGCCTATACCCCAAAGTAGCACAGTGGTTGAAGCTTTCACAGACCTCAGTTATTGGGAGGGCTAAAGGACAAAACTGTCAGCTACAAGGGAGTGTGTCACAACCTAATAGGACATTGTTGTGAAATGTAAATATAAGTGTGTACAAGTTTACATATTTGGAATCTTTATTCATTTTCCTATGAATCCATGCTGGTCATTAATTTGTACATTTGATTGTTATGAAATTCATTGCATTCTGTGCAGGCAAGGGAGAAAACCAAAAATACAAAAAAATGCACGTGCGTTATCCTGCTAGAGAAGCTGCAAGTCTGGATAAATTGTGAACGCAGGAGCAACCAGTGCATCCAGAACCTCATCTCGATATGTCACAGCATTATCATTTCCACGGAAGACGTGAAGAGGCAAGCGATGGTGAAAACTGAATCATCCCCAAATGTGAATACTGCCACCTCGAAATCGGTTGACACCGCAATCTGCAAAGCGCTCTTCACACCGTCGCTAAATCCGCATACGTCCATCTGCAAAGGATATGTTGAATCTGTTCTCGTCTGTGAATAGGACAGCATTCAACTGCAGTCTAGTCCATCTGATATGTTGCTCTGCCCATTGCAGGCGCTGCTGACGATGTCTGTGAGTCAAGTTTGGCCCAACATAAGGTCGTCTTGCAGTAAGGCCTGTATCTCTGAGTCGTCGTATGACTGTCATTCGAGAGACTTGCCCATGTCTACCCACTATTGCTCTTGCTGTTTGACTTGCCGGGAGAGTCAATTCCTTAGGTGACTCAGCACAATATGACGATCTTGTGCAGGGGTAGTAACTCGTGGTTGGCCACTCCGAAGTCTATCCCGGGCACTGCCAGTGGTTCCGTAACGTTCATTGAGACGTACAGTAGTGCTGTGGTGGCAATTCATCCTTCTGGCAATGGTCCGCGAGCTCATTCCGGTCTCCAACATACCAATGGCTCGTTGGCGGTCGTTTTCAGATAGTCGTGGCATTTCAAGCACATGTACTGGGTGTTTTCTCTCAACGGCCTTTTTATACCGAGTATACTGCCACAACGCGTACACATTTTCAGGGTCATAGCTGTTGAGAATCGTGTTGCACGTGTAACTTTCATCGTTTTCATGTAGTCTGTACACACACCCATGGGTTGAATCTTGCACTTTCCATTCCAGCAGCCATTCGCTCTCTACCGCATGGCAAACACGGGGAAAATCCATTCCCACACTTTTTTTTTGCCAGCTTCTCGGCATCAGTATATATAATAAGTCAGAAGAGTTCAGGACCACCACTGGTGTAAGACAAGGTGATATCCTATCATCTTACCTCGTCATACTCCTTATGGACGATGTCATCAAGGCATGTAAGGAGAGAACAAGAAAGTATTCAGTGGGGTACTGGAAGATGAGACAGGTCTATATTTCGGAGCTGGCATTTGCTGATGATGTTGCCCTGATTGCTAAATCAGAGGCACATCTCCAATCCAACCTGCAAGTCTGGAAGGAAGAGCTGGAGAATAGAGGGATGGTCATAAGCTGCTCTAAAACAAAATCCATGGTGATATCCCGAGAAGAAAGAAAACATCAGATTAAGTTGGGAGAACAGGTCCTGGAGCAGGTCGACCACTTTAAATATCTCGGAGCTATTATAGACCGAAAGGGAGGTATCAAAGAAGAGTTGGCCACTCGAAAAGCAGCGGCTGGGAGACTTTTTCAGGCCATAAATCGTGGATTCCTCAGCAAGAAAGAGGTTGGTAAGAAAACGAAGATGGCTGTATACCGCTCCACCTATGTCCCAGTCTTGACATATGGATGCGAGTCGTGGGCAATAACTACAACCCACAAAAGCCAGATTCAAACCTCAGAAATGAGGTATCTGAGGAAAGTGGTTGAAGTAACAAGAAGAGACATGGTCCGCAACCAGACGATCCGTCAAGGCCTAAAATCTCATCCGCTGCAGACCCAAATAGAACAGTCCCAACTAAGATGGTTTGGCCATGTCTGCAGAATGGGAGAAGATCGGCTACCACGACAAGCATGGGAAACAAAGGGCCAGGGATCCAGACCTCCAGGACGACCCAGAGTCCGCTGGGAGGACAACATTAGACAATCTTTGAAGGACCGAGGACTAGAATGGAACCAGGCCAGGAAGAAGACAGCTGATAGAATGGTCTGGCGCTCTCTCTTCCAAACCTCTACACCTCACGGTAGAAGGGAACGACTAAGTAAGTAAGTATATATATATATATATATATATATATATATATATATATATATATATATATATATATATATATATATATATATATATATATATATATATATCACACCTCACACTTTCTGGAGGAAAAACCTTATTCTATTTCTTCTCCAACACTATCATCATACCCATAAAAACCCATACGCTACAGCTAAATTAACACAAGTTTTTGTCTTTTTTTTTTTTTTCCTGTAACCAGCGGCACTCGAGCTTTCCAGCTCTTTCGGCCCAATGACATGTCATTGCGAGGCTGGGGGGTCAGTGGACTTTCCTTCCAACCCGGTCAGGAGCTTCGCTCCTTCCCATCCACACGGGATTTATGTGCACGAGCCGTTCAGGTTATTCAGTCAAATTTCCGGTCGTAAACATTTCTTCAAACGCCGACGGCCGGGTTTGAACCATGAACACCTGGTCGCCAGTACAACGTTGTAGCCATTACACCAGCGCGGCTCCCAGTTTTTGTCTTATTCGGGCCTGTTAAATTTAAATATCAATAGTTCATAACTGACTAATCCTAATAATAAGCTAGAATTGTGGATGAAAGATGAACTGAACTTAACTTTGTTCACACGCGTCTCAAGTATGAAAGATGGCTATACTACACAAAGGAAAACAAGATGGCTGCTGTCCCTCATAAAAGAAAACTCCACGCGGTGCCTGCTCCCATTTAATCTATTTCATTAATATTCCTAATTTTTACTAATACTCCTAACTAATAATTAACTAATGCTAAAAGAAATTAACTAATACTTAGATAAGCTACAAACAAACAAAAAAACTTATCTTGAATATGTCTTGCGTATTCGTCAACGACAATAGGGTAGCTTGCTGAAAACTTTCACTGGAGGTAGAAAATACGCCTTCGTCACGAATTACCTCCCCTGCTTTGCAGTAGTGGTCAGACAGTGCTCAAAAGTCAAAAGTATCTAATATGGGCTTCAAAGGTGTCTACCTTCGCACAAGATTACTCTTGGCATATTTGTAAATAAAAGAGCAATGATGCTTCTATCTCAAGGGAGTTACCACAAGATAGTCATTAAAAAGCGAAAACAATGCTACATTGGCTGATCACGTTAATTCTAGGATATTCCGACAACATTTGTAAAGAATTAAGCAATGATTAATTTCAGCTCGTTTAAGCCCCCACCTCTGATTTACTCAGTGGAATTCTTATTAGTCTGGTATAGCTCTGTTTAGAGTGTGTTTAGTAAATTGACTGAGACAAACATGCAGTACATTTAAAATGATTAAATCGAAGTTAAATTTGTATAATTACAAATAACAGATTTAACAATCATTTAGTTTTTACAAGGGTTAAAATAATTAATAATAATAATAATAAATTCTTTAAGCGCCAAACACGGCGCATAAGGCAGAAACCAGTGCTCTCCAGGTTGTTCGTTGTGACGCCACTCCTCTTAGCTCTTGCACATTATTTAGGCCCAACGTTCTTCCTTCTCTTATTAGTTCTTCTAGTGGGTTTCTTTTTGGTCTTGTTCCTTTTTTCCTCTTACCCTCAGGAACCCAAGTGAGCGCCTGTAGTGGTATTCTGTTGTTTTGCATTCGTAGGACATGACCGATATATGACCATCGTCTTTTCCTTATATAGTTGGAGACATATTTCTGCCTAGAGTCTTCTCTTATTTGTCGATTAGTCTTGAATTCTTTCCAATTGATGTTCATGAGTTTTCTAAGACCTTTGTTGTCGATTGTATTTAGCTTGTTCTCCAATGATTTTGTTTTTTTTCCCCTGCCGTTGTATGAAACACTGAGATAACATTTAATTAAACAACAGCTTGTATGTAAAATGATCGTAATTTCCAAATGTTAGATAATCTATTGAAGGCGATAGCTGCCAAAGCAATTCTAGTATGGATTTCTCTTGTTGTGTCACCATCCTGAGTCATTTTACTGCCTAAATAATTGAAACTTTCAACTTTCTGTAGTTTTTCCCCGTTCAAGATGATATCAAAGGTCTCGTTTAGAAAAGTTCATCTGAGTTATTTATTGCTTCTTGGGATTGAAAAAATGCTACATCATCTGCGAAATCCACAGGAAATGTTCCCTACATTTGGTATAGTATAAACATAACCCAATTAATTCCTAGTGGGACAATTCCGCGTTTCTACTGTAACCAGATTTGTTCTAACCACATCTTGCATTTATATAGCAGATTATATTCACTTGTTTAAGTATCTTCCCCCAACCTTTTTGAAAATCGACGAAGGTGATAATAAGTGGCGATTGCCTTTCCACTGATTCTCTATAATTGTTCTTAGTGTGAATATTTGATCAATACATGATCGTTTCGGCCTGAAACCCGCTTGTTCTTCTCTGATCTTTTCGTTATTTTCCAGGTACTGATAATAGAGATATACCACGCCAGTTATTACAGTCTGATAGATCACCTTTCTTCGGTAACTTTACAATAATACTGTCTTTCCATTGTTGTGGTGGTTGTTCTTTTCTCCATACTTCATTGACTAATACAAACATGCATTAACTGCTTTACATTTTAACATGTAACTCGCAGTTAAAATTTTTTAACTTAACGGCTTGTTTATCAAATTCATCGATATTAACAATGGTTTAGTTTTTACATTAAAACAAGGTTGGTTAAAATAATTGGATAGGTTAAAAGAAAATGTTCATCATTGAAAGATAGTAGGTTGTATGAAAAAAGTTCACGTTAACAGCTTATAGGTTTCACTTAGCTGCCAATAGTATTTTCTGCTCCCACTGGGTTTTTGGGTTCCGTGCATATATATAACTGGAGGTCTGACGTCTCTGGTTAAGTTTAAAGGTGCAGCATGTTCCCAGAATGGTCAAGGAGTAACTGCCAAGCTGGTCCCGCGTTTCTACGTCAGTCCACTTCTACCCTCACTTTGTTCCAGAGATTAGTACCCTCACTGGTACCACAACCAACTATGGTAAAAGAATAGACACGAAACGCTCTCCTCAGTATTGCGCTTTCCGATACATAGTTATATGCCCCCTTTCTCCTATTCTACCATCCCAGTTACGCAGACTTTACCCTCGATGAGAATTAAACTTAATCCCTCTTGAGAAAACTTTCTCTACATCTAAATTGAATAGCTTTACAGTTATTTTACATTTAAATTAAAAGGTTAATAGGACAGGTAGAATATGTTTACATTTACATCTCCACTGTTGAAAAGTGTTCACAATATAAATTGAACATGTTGTCCTTTACATTTACACTGATTTGAAACTGTAAGTATTATAATTAGAATGTACATTATTTCATTCATCTTTCCCTCCCTGCTCCACGTGGAACTTGGGGACTACCTATGCTTTTAGTTCTCGCTAATAAACTAGCAATAAAGCAGTCACCAGCCCTTGCAGTGATGGTTCATAAAATCATCATTCTATATGATGAGGTTGCCAGCCTCAAATGACTTGGACATCCCCTAGCGATTTTCACATATGAATATTAACATGGTATTATATACATATTAAGTCACATGTTAGTAATGAAAACTGTAGAATGTAAAATGATAACTTACGTCAATCCTGGCTCACAGACTTTTTGCTCAGATGAATGAAGTTAAGGCATTTAATTATATCATGCCTAAGTGAATTCACGTGATACCTGGGCTGTTTTTTGTTTCAATGGCGCACACGTTTTTGGCTCCCCACTCTACACAAATCTAACCATAGTGTCACTAAATATAAACGGATTAACAAAAAAACTAAAACCTCTTGTAAAGCTAATTAAAAGATACCAACCTGATTTTGTTTTTCTACAAGAAACTAGAGTCGTTTCAGTTTTCCGGGCCAAAAAAATTATAACAAACTTAGGTTTACGGCATGGGTGGTTTAATATAGGAACAACACACACACAGGCGTTGCGATTTTACAAACTTCAGAAGACTAGAAAATAACACACCATAACACGGACACTAATGGTAGATTAGTTTATGTTCAAATACACAATAAACAAAATGAACAAGACACATACACATTAGTCAATATTTACGCTCCAAATCAAAGAACAAACCAACCAGCATTATTTCGAGAACTTTCTGACGTGTTGTACCTATACTATAAAGGAGAGCACATAATTTTAGGAGGGGATTTTAACTGTGTTTCGTCTGACTTGGATCTTACTGGTCGAATGTTACATACACAAATCCAGTTTGTTACTAAGGAACGGGTATCTTAGCTGAAGATATTACAGTCTATTCTAGAAGATCATGGTCTGACTGATGCATACAGACGTTTTGGACCCGATAACAGATCGTACATTTACATAGATAAAACACACCCGTATTTACGACGAGCATCTAGGATAGATAGGATACATCAGATATTTATAAGGTACAGGAAGAACAACATACTAACAGTACTATTGACTACATAAAACTGTTTGTACAGTATAAGGTATACATTATAGGCCCATTACAAAATCTAAAAGATCCCCGCATTGGAATTTTAATAACAGTTTACTTAAACATGATTTTTTTCACAAAACAAATAACACAGCTCATATTAGAATACACAGAACAGACTCCTGAACAAAATATTGCAGTATATTGGGACTTACTAAAAAACACCATAAGAGATAGGACACAAGCCCTGACCACTTACACACACAGGACATCAAAAACACAAGAAAAGATGTTAGAACAAGCAATCAAACTAACAAAACAAATAGACAAAACTAGTCTGGTTATTCAGACGTTGCAAGACCAGTTAGAACAACATAAACATCACACATGTAAAGGTGCAATGCTGAGAACAAAGTTATATACAACACAAGAGACTCCAAACAAACAGTACCTGGCAATAGAACAGAACATTCAACAAAATAAACAGATTCGCCGAATACTAGATACAAATGGACAATTGCAAACGAACAATACAAACATATGTCAGATCTTATTGGAGTTTTATAAACAGCTATATACGAAAGGAGAAACAAGAACCGACGCACAAAACCTTTTTCTGCACTACACAAAGCCTCTCACAGAACAAGACAGTAAAAATTTAGACCAAGGGCTGGGTGCAGACGAGCGTTTTCTTGCTGCGCGTATCTCGGGCGTGGAATATGAAACAGTAGGGATTTAGAGAAAGCAGACAGACGAACGAGGTTTTTCCCGCTGCGTAAAAAAAAACGCAACTTGTTCCATTTTCTTCGCGTATCGCCGGCGTTTTGGGCTAACCTTGAACTTTATCACGTGACCAAGTATGTTAGCGACGAACTTTTGTTGTACACTGTCGTGGCATTTCTATTCTGAATTTGGATTTATCAAGAACATTTGCGTGAAAATGAGTTATTTCGAATCCATTACTTTAGGCGGATCGTGATTACGCAGTAACATTAGTGGTGCTCGAGTTTTTAACATTTAATTGTGTGATGGGGTTCCGTTTTGTTCTATTCGTCTTCTCTTTCTTTTTCTTCTTCTTCTGCTCCTCACCTCTTCTTTATTGGTCTTCTACTTCTTGTGCATCATCATCTTCTTCTCCTTCTCCTTCTACTTCTTCTTCTTCTTCTTCTCTTTCTTCATCATCTTCTTCTTCTCCTTCCTCTTATTTTCCTCCTTCTTTATCTACTCTTCTCCTTCGTCATCTTCTTCTCCTTCTTCTCCTCTTTCACGTATTTGTCCTTCTACTTCCTTTACACTTCTCTCTCTCCTTATTCCAACTTATTCTCCTATTTCTCTTTTTTGTTCTTTTTCATTTTCATCTCCTACTTCTCCTGCTTCTCCTCATCCTTCTTCTATATTTTCTTCTTCTTATATTTTTTCTTCTGTTTCTTCTTCTCTCTGATATTTCTCCTCCTTCTTTACCCATATCGATTCTAAGCACTGACTATAAAAGTCTAACTAAAGCTCTCACTAGTAAACTAAAACCATTCATGCATATCCTGACTCATGATGACCACCAGAACAGGGTGCCACAGAGAAATATTAGTAAACGTACACATTTTTTTAGAGATCTGATTAATTACGCGTCATACAAGCAGTACGAGGCCGCTATTTTATCGTTAGACCAAGAAAACGTTTTTGATAGAGTATCCCATTATTTTTTACACAAACATCTGTTAGCCTGTAATGTAGGGACATACTTTAGAAAATGGATAGAAATTTTATACAAAACAGCAGACAGTAGACTCTAAATAAATCACACAATTACAGAACCATTTAGTTTAACTAGGTCTGATAGACAAGGGTGTCCACTCTCACCCTTTTTATTATGTACTTTCAATAGAACCCGTGTTAGAGAAAATTAGACCAGACACAAATATCACGGGGGTTTTCATTCCGGGGAAGATCAAATAAAATTAGCTGCCTACGCTGACGACACAGTATTTTTCCCAACCAAAATTTCATCCATTCAAAATATTTTAAACACCTTTAATGAGTTTCGACGAGACAGCGAAGCAAAATTAAACATTCAGAAATCAAAGTTAATGGGAATAGGTAAATGGAGAAACAGATCAGACTTTCCTTTTCAGTTGCTCCAAGTTAATAAAATAAAAATGGACGGTATCACATACACTGCCACACCAACACAAAGAAACACAGAGGTATGGAAGAATTTGTTAGAGAAAATAAAAAGTCGATTAGAAAGATATACATACAAAACTACTACAATTTTCTGAAGATCGATTTTTATTAACACTTTTATTTTACCTAAATTGATTTACATAGCAAATGTCCAAATCATTCCTCAATAAATTATTACACAAATAAACAAACTCACAAGAACATTATTATTCCACTACACTTTACGTTGTATAAAACACAAAACGTTAATACAACCCAAAAACAGATGGGGAGTTTCTTTACAGGATATAGCTTACTTAGTGTGACGTACGTCTAGTTGGACAAGTGAATTTTCCCTGATTTGATGGATGATTAAAGGGACTTTAGCTTTTCATAACATTAGAACCCCTGAACATCAGTATTGTTGTAACTTTTCATCAACGAAGAGTAGCGGCTATGATCAAAGTAGTCAAAGACGATCCCTAGAACAGAGAAGCAGAAATTTAGCATCTCCGTGCGAACACTGAACCGTTCGCAAGATGGACACGAGCGGTCAGAAGAAAGCTTCTTGCAGACTTCGCACCTCTGTGGAGACCGGCTGACTTGCCCGAAAGACTATGGAACGGGAGAACGGGCGCTCAGCGTAGCGGATACGATCTGAGGAATCAGGAAACTCACCGCGAACGAGGCTAGTCTCGCAGAAATTTCACATCCTCGTGCGAGCAGCCTGAGACGAACGAAGATCGGAAGCCAGTCGGGCCATCGCGGTTAGCATGGCGGCTAAATAACTTCGACTTTCCCTGGGATCTGAAGAGGCGCGAAATTTTCACACGTACCATTTATCTTGCATTCCTAATAGATATATACAGAATCTGAAAAGGGCAACTTTATCATTCGTTCTGACAGAATTCTAAGATTCACTAGCATATAGTTAAATTCCTGCTAGATTTCATCTAAATTGTTGGCTATTGGAGTGAAATTCTTTTCTGTGCAGACGGTAATTTATACATTAGCTTCGAGTGATCAGTGGTCTAGTTATTTCATATTTAGTTCACTGGATTGTGGTGTAAATTTAACCTTATTAAATAAACCCATTTTCAAAGTTCTAGTGCCAACTAAATGTTACATCTATAAGTTAATTCCCTAATACAATAGCCGTGTAAATTAATTTTGCAAGCCGTTCAGGGAATTATAACTTTAATACAGTTTAGTTCTGTATAGATAGATGTGCTTTCAACTATTAACCTCACGGGGAGTTTTTTTCTTGCTTTATTAATTGAAGACGTGAGTGCAGAAAATAGTTAAACTGTAAATGTATCGCGCGTAAGATTTTAATATGATTTTATTGTATTTCATGTTTTTTTCTATTGCATCCAGAATGATCTTTTTAGCCTCGCATCCCAGCAGTTAAGCAGCAATGAAACAGCATTTAAGCAGCCATTACGCAGCAATAAATATATATCTAGAGTCTTGCCGACTCAGTTCGATTACTCCAGTGACTTATGAACATATTTAAAATTTAATCTTTGTGGCGATCCTGTGTGATTCAGCTATCTGAAGTTTACAGAAATAAAGCACACCCAAAGACTGTTTTAAAGTCCCAATTCATAAAGTCGTTAAAACTGGGAGCAGAACATTTTGCTAGTAGCAATATTTTACTCACTGCCCTATTTGTGAAGAAGAACCTAAATTTACCTGAACACTGTCTGACAAGTATATTCAGCGGATTTAACCCCCCCCCCCTCCCCCCGAAGAAGAACTTACCTCAGTGTTTTTGTAGTTTGTGACATTACGGCAAAAGAAAGGTATCTCCACCAGCTGTGCCCGTCTTAGAAACCACACCATACCTCACACCTAGCCAAGTGCCTGTGCCATTCATTAGGAACTTTTATCTAAAAACCCAACAGTAGCCTTTACGCTTCACCGTCTGGCGATTTTTTGAGACTATTAAGACGATGGTCATATATCGGTCATGTCCTACGAATGCAAAACAACAGAATACCACTACAGGCGCTCACTTGGGTTCCTGAGGGTAAGCGGAAAAAAGGAAGACCAAAAGAAACACTCAGAAGAACAATAATAAGAGAAGGAAGAACGTTGGGCCTAAATAATGTGCAAGAGCTAAGAGGAGTGGCGTCACAACGAACAACCTGGAGAGCACTGGTTTCTGCCTTATGCGCCGTGTTTGGCGCTTAAAGAATTTATTATTATTATTATTATTATTAGCTACCAGCCCACCTCGTTAAATCTGGGGCCTGACACACAAGAAATAAAAAGACAATTTCCATTGTTCTGGGGTATAATCTGCTGTTGTAAAAATTCCTAGAAAGTGCCAGAATTCACCATTTGGTAAGTCTGTGTGTGTGACTGTGTACTGGCCAGCAAAGCGTGGTTTTTTTTAAATGAAAGGAGATTTAATCTTTTTTACCCTTATAATTAGTTCAACCTAGTATTAAGGTGTACTGTATTAATTGTACGGGATTTCTCCTAGCGGGATTATTTAACTGTGTGCATTTCCCCCTCCCGAAGAAATTGGTTGATTAAAGGAAAACATTTGAGACCCCTAGCTTTTCCTTTACCCCTTATTACTGTAACCCCCTTGACTCAGGGTAATAAATTTACCATTGGGTTAAATTGCCTATCTCTGATCACCCCCCCCCCCGCCCTTCTCGTCTTTGGGACCGGGTCTTTTCTGTTAGTAAATACAAGCGGGAAAAGGTGTAGTTGATACTTCTCCTCAAATCCACCCCCCTTCCCCCTTGTCATTTTTGTATTGTGTAACCTATGATTTCTGACTGTAAATTGATAATTATTTGTGACTTGATTTTATGATAATAAAAGTATTAAAAACTTTATTAGCATGTTTGTGTCGGCTGGCCCAAATCAAACATCCCCCATATTTGTTATCGTAGTTGTGATTCATGTACGTTGTGCGTCAGAATCACCAAATCGGTGTGTGCGCCTGAGCGACTGGAACTGACAAACAATTGTTTGTTCAGAAGAGTGGTAGGAATAGTTTTGAGAGACAAATATTGTCGTAATAAGAGACTGTCCTTACTCTTCCCAGCACTTGTGAATCTACTACCTCACTTTCCTAAATCCTTATTCTCACAGAGCCTTCACTATCATTCTACACTCTAAAGGGACCAATATCCATCAGAACTCTCTCATAAAAATTCATTTTTGAGTCGCTTGACAGGAGGCGAAACACTCAGGATTAGAAGGAGAAGCCGCGAACCTGTTTGTCAACAAAGAACTTGAAAGATATGACGCGGACCAACAGAGAGAAGAAAAAGAGAACAAGGAAGCGGAAGAGAGGACAGAAGCTAGGAAGAAAGAAGCGGACGATCGTCAATTGGAACAGAAGAAAATTGAGGCAGAGATGGAAGCTCGCAGGGAAAGAGAGAGAGAGAGGGAAAGACAGCGCGAACTGGCGCTTAAGGCTCTAGAGAGTCGGGGCGCTTCTACTTCGAATAACGGAGAGCCGTCTTTGCCCCAGTCTCAGTCAATGGATCTCTCCAGCACTCAATCTGCCCAATTAACTGCGATGTCTTTTGCTTTAGAGTCTTTTCCTAGCCCCAATGACAAAATTGACACCTTCTTAGAGAATTTTGAGAGGCTCGCAAATCTGTATGGGTTAGAGAGTTTCCGCTGGGCACTTAAACTCTCAACGTCACTAAAAGCTAATGCTTATGACGTATACACAAAGCTGGGACCGAACCAACATGATTACGACATGCTGAAGAAGGCCTTGCTAGAGCGGTTTGAGATGACTGCCCGAAAGTTTCTGCAAATGTTCAGAAACAGCCGCAAAGAGAGCACGGAAACTTTTCCGCAGTTCTCTTCACGTCTCACGGGCTATTTGACAAAGTGCATTGAATTATCTGACCTACCTCTTACATATGAGGGACTACTTGAACTTGTTCTTGTAGAACAGATAAAGTCAACTTTGTCAAACGAAACCCGTAGATTTTTGGCTGAACAGGGGGCAGTCAGGCTTGAGGACATTCTCAATAAGGCCGAACGCTATAGCAATGCAATGGCCGAAATTCCCAGCCCAAAACGTAAACCCACAGAGGAGCCATCTCGAAAATAAAATATAGAGCAGTCATCCTATTCTTCCAATCCTTCTCAACATTATAACCAACGAGAAAATAATACCCATAAACTTCCCCAGGAAAAATCGAAATTCTACAAAACCCGATACACCCCTAACAACAATTCTGATTAACCCACCAAGCCTACGTAACAGCGCGGCCACCAAGGTCAAGGAAAAGGGAATACCCCTACACCATGAACGTCTGATCAGGGCAAACAAACCGGTCCAAACCGCATCGGATGTTTGCATACAGCCTCGAAAGGTAGAGTCAATGTCAGTGATTCTCAACCTGAGGGAGACCGACCCTCAACGCGAGGAACTGTACTTTTGAATGGTACCTCAACTACTTGTCTCTTTGATACTGGATTAAGTTTTGATTGTATTGTCGCCAGACAACTTGTCAAACCCGGTCAGCAGACAGAGGAAACCGTCAAATTATGTGGAGTTTTCAAGAGTGATGCACCCAGGACGCTGCCTATCGCATTGTTAGAAATACACTCTGACTTTGTCAGAGGCGTCATTAAAGCAGCCATTATGGATGATCTGATCTACCCAGTTATCCTAGGATGTAGATATGTGTTTATTGGGAGACCAAAGGAGCCGATGGTGGCAGCGGTAACCACAAGAGGGCAAGCCAAGAAAGAGAGGGAGCCTGCGCCAAATTTGTTGCCGAATGAACTGAAGGAGGCGCATCAAAAGGACCCTACTCTGGAGCTCTGCTTTAGAAAACTGCCCATGGCTAAAGACCCCAGACACGACGGAGACATCTTTTCTATGGATGGCGTATTGTATCGTAGAACGGGCAACCCGGACACGGGGAATAAACAGCTCCTAGTACAGAAGCCAGATCCTAGAAATGGGGCACTCTCTTCCCTTTAGCGGACATATGGGACAAAACGCCACTATTCAGCGAATAAAAACACACTATTGGTGGCCAGGAATGAACTCTGACATTATTAAGTATGTGAAATCCTGCGCCCAGTGCCAACGGATGGCACCCAAGCATCGGACACCCTTTATTCCCATGCGTGATGAGCCAGTAGTGGGGACCCCATTTCAACAGGTTGTAGTCGACATCATTGGACCCCTGGAAAAGACCAAAAGACGGAACAGGTTCATCCTGACCTTAGTCGACACTTGCACTTTGTGGGCCGAAGCTATACCGCTAACATGCACGAATTCCAAGCATGTCACAGAAGCCCTTGTGCAGATATTTACAAGGTTGGGTTTCCCTCAAAACGTTTTGACGGACAATAAATCCCCATACCGTAGCCTGTTGACGGAAGAGATTGTAACAATCCTGAGAAACCAGCACATCTACGCAAGCCCTTATAATCCGGCCGGAAGTGGGTTAGTAGAACGAGTCAACGGAACCCTCACCAGGATGTTACGTAAGCTGGGTCAGGAGAAACCGGAAGACTGGGACCTGTATATATCGGCTGCCTTACTCGCCTACCGAGAGGTTCCCCAAGCGTCTACGTGATTCCCGCCTGCTACACTTTTATTTGGCAGACCTATTAAGCGGCCACTAGAAGCCTTACTTCGGTCCCTGACAGACCAAAAGGCTGACGAGACAGTCGTCTCTGCAAGCAAGTATGTATCTGAGCTCAAGGAAAGGTTAAAGCTAGGATGGGATCTCGCTAACACCAACCTTAAGAAAGCCCGCGCCAAACACACTAAAAGATACAACAAAGCTGCAAAAGAGAGAGAACTCCAACCAGGAGAGACAGTTTTGTTGCTACTTCCAACCGGAAGCAATAAACTGCGCATCGAATGGCAAGGGCCGTTTACCGTCTGTAGCAAAGTTGATTTTGCTGGGGAGGTTATGATGGTATCCTAAAAGAATGAAACGGTGTCTGCTATAACCGTGTGAGGTCAAGCAAATGTAGGCCTCTGACTCAATAAATGATGATGATGAATTATGTGCAGAGAACCTACAGCTACCTCCCTAGGTCTCACACGGTCACTATGCTGGCTCTAGTGTATGGTGTATGGTGTACCTAGTGTCTAGGGGAGAAATGAAATGAGGGTACACAACAGTCAAACACTTTAAGTTTCTATAAAAAATATAATAAAACTAGCAGTTAAGTTTTTCTTAGAACAAATTTTTACAATTTATTTTGCCTGTCCATTCATAGCTTGTGGACAGGTCTTTGAAAATAAGGACAAGATAGTTTACAGAAAAGAACAATTAAAATTTTGGGACAATTTGCCAATAACTAAAAGTTATTATGTAGTTATATATGTCTTTCCTGTAGGAAATATTAAAAGAGTTCACTTTGTTCATCTAAAGGGAGAGTCGCTGTATATGAGGGCTGTAGTTCATCCTACTCCCATAAACGTCCTGTGTAATATTTTGAAACACAAGAAACTGTCAGAGATCACCTGGGAGTCCTTGTTGTAAAATATTTCAATGTGTAGTTGCAGAAAGTTCAACTTCACCACTCGCCTCTGTGTTCATTGAACACAGAGGCTTACTAATCTATTCTAATACAATAATATGACAACATAATAACAACATACATCAGTTAGATACCGTTTACTGTGAGGACTCAACAATGTCTGCTTCCGACATGTCCTTCACTTTTTTCCCAATAGCAGTATCTAACTTTGTAGTTGGACCAAACATATTAAATTTCATAAAATATCCTTACCACAATCAAGAAATATATAGACAAATGACGCTGACTGTGTGAAGAAATGGCCTCAGCTTCCTCCGAACTGCACAGACTGTGAATTTATTCTTTATTTAAGTTTAGAATTAACACAGCTGTTTCTCAGCGTATTTGAATAAATTTTTAGTTCAACTGGCAATGAATAGTCAAAGCCTTTTGCTAATATTTACTAGCACTGGCCAATCGAAACGTTCGACTACTTGAATTCAAAAGCAGTTTGAATGAAAAACCAAAATAATTTCGAACAATTTCTGCGTCTGGTGGTCGATTGGCCAGTCTGCTTTTGTCATGCCCAATACAAAAAGATGTTTCGTTTAGGATTACATTTTTCCTACCGCTCCCCTTTCCCATTTATATTCTGTTTACCCAAGCGAATTTGAATGTACCTCCCTGCCCCTTTTCCAAGCTCGCGTCCCCCTAACGTTACAAAAAACATAAGCAGGAACGCCAGTCTGTCTGGTCGAGTGTCCTTAGATATTAGTATTTCTTCAATAACTTCTCTAATACTGGGACTATCATATTATTGAAAGTACATTCTTGTTCAGCAAACTCTACGTCATACTACCATATAATTTTTATGGGGAACGTCATAATGGTTTAAAATTTCCAATTTATGTCATCGTCAATCGTCAAATAAAATTTTGCACAAGTCCGCCATCTTTCCTCTCCTTCATCTTGCTAGCATGTATTTATCAAATAACTAACTTGTTTTAGTTACGTCAGAAATGCTACCACTAGGAGGAAATAAAATTGTCTGCGTGGTTATGCCTTGGCTGGCTTTTCCGCAGTGTGTGTATATGCGTTGCAGACTGTGTCAGCGAAGCGGGGTGTAGACGGGGCGGGTTAAGAATTTGCGTTACTAATTAGTATTGTATCGTGTAATACTACCAAACAATGTAAGGATTACTACTAAACTTTTGCGTTACAGTTGACAGAAAGCGTTACTTCAGATAGTTATTTTGCGGTTTGCTTCCGCCAATTGTTAATTATAAGGCTAGACTACAAAGCGTATGCAGTAGATCGGGCAAAAGTTAAATATTAGTAGTGTTTCTCGAAAATGAAACTAAAGCGTGTCAGACTATTACCGTGAAATCGGTCTATAGACTTAGCACTGTGCAAAAAGCAGCGCTGCTGGCGTCGAAGATGCCAACCGTCAGACACATGCGGGCTAATGTATTTATTATCGTTTTATGCCTAAAATCGTACTGAATTGAGAGTTTATTCTCGCAGATTTTGCTACACACAACTAACATCCTAAAACATGCATTCATTTGCAGGTTATAATATGCGAGATAACTTAGCTCCATGAAGTCTTACTCGTTTTTCTGATCTTCATCATAAGGATGTCTGCTCAAAAAGTCTGCGCCAACGTTCAAAGGGAATGTATTCTATCAGAAATGAGTATGGTTGCAACAAGAGAGACCATCTCAATAATCTGGAATTTTCATGCTTGGCCTGTGACAAGAACACGAGGGGTGAATGGTCCGTTTGGACCACAAATGTCCTGCCATATAAATAAATCTGGAATGTCTTTATAGACCATATTAAAGCGAGACATTCTTTTTCACTGGTTGAGTAATTTTTTTCCGCCTTGTTAAACTTGCGGCTAGCATAAGCGACTGGGTTCAATTCCCCATCTTGTGAGGAGGACCTTTGCAATAATGTAGCGCCCAGGCCCACATTGCTTGCGTCACTTCTCACAATAAACTCTTTAGTCAAGTCAGGCAATTGCAACACTGGCCTGCTTATAAGCTTCTCTTTTAACTCCTGGTAAGCCAATTCACACTGTGCTGACCAAATTATAGTATCAGGTTGACCTTTGCGAGTTAAATCCGTCAGAGAAGCACATATAGAGTTAAAATGTTTGATATACTTTTGATAAAAACCACACAGAGACACGAAAGATCGCACATCTTTTTTTGTTTGTGGTCTAGGTGCTCTTTTTAATTTTCCCAGATTCTTGGGATCAGGGGTTATGCTACCCTGATGTACTGTATGTCCCAAGAATTCCAACTCTTTACACCCAATACAGCATTTTGTTGGCCTAGCGGTTAAGTTAGCCTCTCTGAGTCTATCAAACAGCATATTCAAAGAGGTAACGTGTTCCTCAAATGTTTCCGTAGCAATGAGGATATCATCCATAAAATTCGAAATACATGGATTTTTCAGGGGATCCAGCAATTTTCGCATCATCCTAGAAAACACGCTCGGGGCATTTTTCAAACCAAATGGTAACATATTGAACTCATAATGACCTTCCGAGGTGCTAAAAGCTGAGTAAGGTCGAACCTCAGGCTTTACTGGAATCTGGTAATAGCCTTTGCTAAGATCCACCTTAGAAAAATATTTTGTCTTGTTCAGCCTGGCAAAAAGTTGAGTAGTATCAGGTAATGGATCCACCTGACCTTCTGTGACAGCATTCAGTTTCCTGTAATCTATGAACAGTCTATGTTCTCCTGATGGTTTCCGCAACAAAACCACACAGGAACTGTAAGGAGACTCACTGTGAGAAATAATCCCTTCTTTTAACAAATAATCAATCTCCTCTTTCAAAGCTTTTTCCTTAGCGAACGGAATAGAACAAGGCCTCATACAGATGGGTGCTGGGTCTAGTAGTTTCATATCATATGACAACAAATTTGTGTGCCCCGGTTTATCTGTTAACACATCTGTATGTTTCTCAAGGACCTGTTGAGCCTTCTCCTTCTGTCCCTTTGTCAGGTGATTACTGATTTTCACCTGTGCAAACGTTTCACTGGTTTTCAGTGGATATTCAACCGAGGAGAGAGGTTCATTCTTCATCTCGGTTGCGATAGACAAGGCCATTAAATGTGTTCCCTCCTGGATTTGTCTGTCCAGATATTTCTTCAAAAGGTTCACATGATAGACTTTCTCCTTTCCCTTTTTGTCTATCTTATAATTTGTTCTGGATACCTTTTCCAAAACTGTATATGGCCCTTGCCATCCGATCTGAAGTTTATTGTTGCTGCCTGGCAATAGAAGAAGTACCTTCTCCCCTACAGCAAGTTCTCTATCCTTAGCTTTTTTATTATAATAAGCAGCATGCTTTTTCCTGGCTTGTCTCAAATTTTCATTTGCCAGTTTCCAACTAGTTTTTAAACGAATGGTCAGTTCGTTCACATATTGGTATGATGAGGTAACAGTCTCCTCTGCCTTCTCATCTGTCCAGGTCCTTAACAGAGCTTCCAACGGACCTTTTATAGGCCTCCCAAATAGGAGTGTTGCGGGTGCCATTCCAGTTGAATTATGTGGTACTTCCCGGTAGGCAAACAATGCGGCGGGCAAGTAGTGGTCCCACGTATCAGGTTTCTCATGTGTCAGCTTTCTCAGGATAGAAATGAGAGTCCCATTGAACCTCTCTACCTGGCCGTTCCCTTGGGGGTGATACGGACTACAATGAAAGTGCTTGGCTTGAAACAACCTGAAAATCTCTTCAGTTAGCTTCCCCTTGAACTGAGAGCCATTATCAGTCAAGATTTATGCGGGAATCGTAACCTTGTGAATATCGTAAGTAATGCCTCTGCCACATGTTTGGAATCGATTGATGACAGGGCTACCGCCTCTCCCCACATAGAACATATGTCTACCAGAGTAAGGATGTAACTGTTCCTCCTCTTGGTCCGAGTGAGAGGTCCCACAATATCCACCGCAACTCTCTCAAAAGGGGTTCCCACTATGGGCATTTCCCCAAGAGTTGCTGGAGCAGTCCAATGCTTTGGAGCTACTCTCTGGCATTCGGGACAGGATTTCACATATCTCTTAATGTCTTCCGTTATCCCTGGCCAGAAATAATGACAAGCTATACGCTGTCCTGTTGCGCTAATCCCCATGTGACCACTGAAAGGGATAGTATGACCTAACTCCATTACTTTCTCCCTATATGAACTAGGAAGGACCAGCTGTGCGTGACCAGCTGAACCAGTGCCGGCCTTCCTGTATAGCAATTTATTCTTCATATAGAATTCTCCTTTATTAGGAGGAGTATGGCTCTCTGGGAGTTTCTTGTAACACGGCTTCAGTGACTTATCTTCAGCCCGTGCCTTTCTCGTCTCCTCTGGATGAGTATTTATGGGTTCATCTTCTTCCTTTCGGGATTGAGATCGTGTCTGGACTGATGCCATGATCACCGGTCTCTTGGGATTCCCCAAGAAGACATATCTACACCCCAATATCAGAGGGTAGATTGGATCATTTAACACTGCTGCCTTGATTACTCCTTCCACATATCGCGTCTTCACATTTATCCTGGCGATGGGAAGTGTCATGGTCGCTACGTCCTTGGTTGCAGCTTGAATCTCCACTGTTTCTGTGGTGTATTGATCTGCCTGCACCAGGTGAGAACTCACAACCGAATCATAATCTAATCCCGTATCATACAAACACCTTATGGTGACTCCATTGCATGTTACATCTTCACACACTGGGGGGTGGTAAGGTTCCTGCTGTTCAATAGAGTTGACCTTTATTCCCTTCCTCCCAGTTTTCATGGCAGCGAAACTTGGAGTTTTCCTTCTACAATTTTCAGTGTTATGGTTGTCCATCCGACAATTTTTACAATACCTCTTTCCTTGGTTAAAAGGTTTTCTTTCATCATTTCTTCTATCATTGAATTGTGAAGGTCTATTCTTAAATTCATTTCGATGCCTATCAAAGTTCTGCTTATTTCTGTTATGGAATTTATTATGGTTTTGGGGGGCCTTACTCTGATCTATTTGTTTCTTCTTTGTGCCAGCTACCTCTGCCTGGGCTGCCTGATACCTTTCAGCGACATTTATTGTCTCACCCAGCCTCTCCGCACCCTGTTCCATGAGAAACTTTCTCATGTCTGGAGCCATGGACTCTCTCATCTGTTCAATGAGTATCATCTCTTTGAGATCTTGGGTTTTCCCCAAATTAGCCCATTTCTCAATATACGTTTCCAACCGGGCGGAGAACTGGTGATAGGTCTCACCCGACAGTAGCCTGGCATTCCTAAATTTCTTTCTATAAAACTCTCCGTTCTTTTCGTATCTTAACAGAAGAGCTTGCTTCAACATGTCATAGTTGTCTTGGTCATCCCTGCTCATTTTGGAAAACACTTCATAAGCTGTTCCCCGAGATCCCTGAGACAACTTTACCCCCCATCTTTCTCTTTCTAACCCATAAGTAGTAGCTAAAAGTTCAAACCTGCTTAAATACCCTTCGATGTCATCGTCTTTCTCAACAAAATGGTCTACATGAAAACCCATAGCTGCGGTTGAGGCTCCCTTACTAGTAGTGGCACCTGAGACAAAGGGGCTGGCACAATTTTCAGGAGCATGGCCTTGAAATTCTAACTCCATTAGTCGTATCTCATGCTCCCTCTGTAATCTTTTCTCCTCCTTTGCTGCTTCCCTTTCGGGAGTCAATCTTTTTTTCTTCTGCTTCCTTTTCGGCAGTCAATCTTTTTTCTTCTGCCTCCCTTTCGGCAGTCAATCTTTTTTCTTCTGCGTCCCTTTGCAGTCGTTTCTCCTCTAATTGGAGCCTCTTTATCTCAGCCTCTCTATCAGCCTATAATGCCCTATCCTCCTTGTCAGCCTCAATCTGCAGCCTCTTAATTTTTTTTTCAGCCTCTAGCTTTCTTTATGCTTCTTTCTCTAATCTTATATCTTCCCGGGCAATAAATTTATCCACCTCTGAAGTTACATATTGAACCAACTCTGGTCCATCCATGCCCATCTCTTTAGCAGTCTGTACAGCCGCAGAGCGAAACTTGGCCAGATCTGCCATTCTAATAAGTACAAAATGTTCTAACAAAATCTCTAACTAATTATAAATTTACTTAATTAAATCTGGGCTCTGACACTTTCTTCACTTCCCAAATCTTGGGTAATATTATATGGGTATTCCCTGGGAAAATTAGACCGTTGTTAATGCTAAACTTCAGATCCCGATGTATGTAGTACTAAGAGAGATTCAGATGCCCGGACAAGCCTACCAATTTACGTAGCAAAGTTGATTTTTCTGGGGAGGTTATGATGGTATCCTAAAAGAATGAAAAGGTGTCTGCTATAACCGTGTGAGGTCAAGCAAATGTAGGCCTCTGACTCAATAAATGATGATGATGAATTATGTGCAGAGAACCTACAGCTACCTCCCTAGGTCTCACACGGTCACTATGCTGGCTCTAGTGTATGGTGTATGATGTACCTAGTGTCTAGGGGAGAAATGAAATGAGGGTACACAACAGTCAAACACTTTAAGTTTCTATAAAAAAGATAATAAAACTAGCAGTTAAGTTTTTCTTTGAACAAATTTTTACAATTTATTTTGCCTGTCCATTCATAGCTTGTGGACAGGTCTTTGAAAATAAGGACAAGATAGTTTACAGAAAAGAACAATTAAAATTTTGGGACAATTTGCCAATAACTAAAAGTTATTATGTAGTTATATATGTCTTTCCTGTAGGAAATATTAAAAGAGTTCACTTTGTTCATCTAAAGGGAGAGTCACTGTATATGATGGCTGTAGTTCATCCTACTCCCATAAACGTCCTGTGTAATATTTTGAAACACAAGAAACTGTCAGAGATCACCTGGGAGTCCTTGTTGTAAAATATTTCAATGTGTAGTTGCAGAAAGTTCAATTTCACCACTCGCCAAAGCTCCTACTGGATATTCGACAGCATATAAGTCTGGTTGGAGACTGGTTGGCGTTTATTAGTACTCAGCAGGTTTCCTGTCACCAGCCGGCAACGGGAACATAGACCCTCTGCAACAAAAGGACACCCTGGCCTTTTATCTCTGATCACTTATTCTAACACTAAATTTCCTACGTGGGTATGGGGTCAGCCTCGCGTGCCTTACAAATGCACTAGCCCCGAATTGTACAGGACTCCCACCTTGTTGTGACCACACCTCAAGTCCTTATAGTATATACGCCACTGTACGTTCACATACTTTTCCTCAATACAATAATGTGGCGTAACCACATTTCCTTTGATATGATATTCTCTTCTTTTCTTTTCAATTATATTTGCTTCAGGCATGTAAACAGTGTTCATTGAACACAGAGGCTTACTAATCTATTCTAATACAATAAAATGACAACATAATAACAACATACATCAGTTAGATACCGTTTACTGTGAGGACTCAACAATGTCTGCTTCCGACATGTCCTTCACTTTTTTCCCAATAGCAGTATCTAACTTTGTAGTTGGACCAAACACATTAAATTTCATAAAATATCCTTACCACAATCAAGAAATATATAAACAAATGACGCTGACTGTGTGAAGAAATGGCCTCAGCTTCCTCCGAACTGCACAGACTGTGAATTTATTCTTTATTTAAGTTTAGAATTAACACAGCTGTTTCTCAGCGTATTTGAATAAAATTTTTAGTTCAACTGGCAATGAATAGTCAAAGCCTTTTGCTAATATTTACTAGCACTGGCCAATCGAAACGTTCGACTACTTGAATTCAAAAGCAGTTTGAATGAAAAACCAAAATAATTTCGAACAATTTCTGCGTCTGGTGGTCGATTGGCCAGTCTGCTTTTGTCATGCCCAATACAAAAAGATGTTTCGTTTAGGATTACATTTTTCCTACCGCTCTCCGTTCCCATTTATATTCTGTTTAACCCAAGCGAATTTGAATGTACCTCCCTGCCCCTTTTCCAAGCTCGCGTCCCCCTAACGTTACAAAAAAACAAAAGCAGGAACGCCAGTCTGTCTGGTCGAGTGTCCTTAGATATTAGTATTTCTTCAATAACTTCTCTAATACTGGGACTATCATATTATTGAAAGTACATTCTTGTTCAGCGAACTCTACGTCATACTACCATATAATTTTTATGGGGAACGTCATAATGGTTTAAAATTTCCAATTTATGTCATCGTCAATCGTCAAATAAAATTTTGCACAAGTCCGCCATCTTTCCTCTCCTTCATCTTGCTAGCATGTATTTTTCAAATAACTAACTTGTTTTAGTTACGTCAGAAATGCTACCACTAGGAGGAAATAAAATTGTCTGCGTGGTTATGCCTTGGCTGGCTTTTCCGCAGTGTGTGTATATGCGTTGCAGACTGTGTCAGCGAAGCGGGGTGTAGACGGGGCGGGTTAAGAATTTGCGTTACTAATTAGTATTGTATCGTGTAATACTACCAAACAATGTAAGGATTACTACTAAACTTTTGCGTTACAGTTGACAGAAAGCGTTACTTCAGATAGTTATTTTGCGGTTTGCTTCCGCCTATTGTTAATTATAAGGCTAGACTACAAAGTGTATGCAGTAGTGTTTCTCGAAAACGAAACTAAAGCGTGTCAGACTATTACCGTGAAATCGGTCTATAGGCTTAGCACTGTGCAAAAAGCAGCGCTGCTGGCGTCGAAGATGCCAACCGTCAGACACATGCGGGCTAATGTATTTATTATCGTTTTATGCCTAAAACAGTACTGAATTGAGCGTTTATTCTCGCAGATTTTGCTAAACCGTCCTTAAATAGATCTCAGGTACCAATTACAAGATCTCCCTCAAAGGAAAGGAGAAGGTCTTCCACATAAATCTGCTTAAGAAATATTTGGAAAGACCGGTGCCATCCTCCGAGCATCTCCTGGCTATCGCCATAGCAACGGAAGACGAGGAAGATGATGATGGTTGCATGGAGTACCCATTGCAACCCACAGAATCCTTTAAAGATGTCAAATTCGGCGACAATCTCTCACCAGAACAACAAACAGAAACCAGGGCGCTACTAAAGCAGTACAGTGCAGTCTTAACGGCTGTACCTGGTTGAACAAATCTCATCGAATTTGACATGAAATTAACAAACGAGACCCCTGTTCGAACCAGAGTGTACCCCATTCCGTATGCTAAAGCTGATGCACTTCGCGGAGAAATAGACAAGCTGCGTCAGGCAGGAATTATCAGCGAGTCTACATCTCCTTACAGTTCGAGTGTAGTGCTGTTGCAGAAGCCCAATAAGGAATTTCGGCTGTGTATTGATTACTGGCTGCTAAACGCTGTAACGGAATTCCAGCCAGAACCTCTCCAAACTGTTTCTGAGTTGTTCACCAAGCTCAGCAAGGCAACGATTTTCTCCAAGATTGACCTCAGTAAAGGTTATTATCAAATACTAGTCAAGGAGGAAGTTAAACCTTTGCTAGCTTTCAGCACTAGCGAAGGACATTACACATTTAATGTGATGCCGTTCGGATTGCATAACGCACTAGGAGTGTTTACCAGGATGATGAGAAAGCTTTTAGAACCTTTGCAAAGTCCCTATATCCATAATTTCATGGATGACATTTTAATTGCTTCGGAAACCTAAGAAGAACATATTGCTACGGTTTCTATGCTCCTCAGGAGACTACAGGAAACTGGTCTCACAGCCAGACCTAGCAAATGTCTCATCGGGTTTGAAAAGCTAGACTTCTTGGGGCATACTATTTCCCACGGCTGTAGTTGGCCTGTTCAGAAGAACGTGGAGAAAATAGCTGCAGCCAAAAGGCTCCGAACGAAGAAAGACGTGCGTTCCTTCCTATCACTATGTGCATATTATCAGAAATACATCGATAACTTCAACGGACTTACGGCACCTCTGACTGACCTCACCAAGAAAGGTTGTCCTGACAAGGTCATGTGGGATCAAAAGTGCGAACATGCATACAGCACTTTGAAAGGACAGTTGTCGGCATACCCCATCCTAAGGTTACCTGACTTTAAGAAGCCTTTCGTACTGAGAGTTGACGCGTCAGGTCAGGGCATCGGGTCAACATTGTTGCAAGCCGAGGACAGTGACCCGAATATGTTATTCCCAGTAGCTTACGGCAGTCGGAAACTGAACAAGGCTGAACGCAACTACAGTGTCGTTGAAAGAGAATGTCTCGCTCTGATTCATGGCATCAGACGCCATCATGATATCCTGTATGGTACTTCTTTCACGGTACAAACCGACCATGCTCCATTAGCTTTCCTTGGTGCCAATAAGGAATTCAACGCAAGGATTATGCGCTGGGCCTTATTATTGAGCGTTTATTCCTTCAAAGTGGAATATATTCCAGGAAAACAGAATGTCGGAGCTGACTTCTTGAGTAGAAACTGGTCTACAGAGGAAGAAGAGCAAACTCAAGATACCACTCATCCTAAAGTCACCAATCAGGTCAACTCCATTGTCAAGAAGGAAACATGAAAAATTGTTTCATGTCTAAAAGTGGGGACGATTGTGACGTACGTCTAGTTGGACAAGTGAATTTTCCCTGATTTGATGGATGATTAAAGGGACTTTAGCTTTTCATAACATTAGAACCCCTGAACATCAGTATTGTTGTAACTTTTCATCAACGAAGAGTAGCGGCTATGATCAAAGTAGTCAAAGACGATCCCCAGAACAGAGAAGCAGAAATTTAGCATCTCCATGCGAACACTGAACCGTTCGCAAGATGGACACGAGCGGTCAGAAGAAAGCTTCTTGCAGACTTCGCACCTCTGTGGAGACCGGCAGACTTGCCCGAAAGACTGTGGAACGGGAGAGACGGAACGCTCAGCGTAGCGGATACGATCTGAGGAATCAGGAAACTCACCGCGAACGAGGCTAGTCTCGCAGAAATTTCACATCCTCGTGCGAGCAGCCTGAGACGAACGAAGATCGGAAGCCAGTCGGGCCATCGCGGTTAGCATGGCGGCTAAATAACTTCGACTTTCCCTGGGATCTGAAGAGGCGCGAAATTTTCACACGTACCATTTATCTTGCATTCCTAATAGATATATACAGAATCTGAAAAGGGCAACTTTATCATTCGTTCTGACAGAATTCTAAGATTCACTAGCATATAGTTAAATTCCTGCTAGATTTCATCTAAATTGTTGGCTATTGGAGTGAAATTCTTTTCTGTGCAGACGGTAATTTATACATTAGCTTCGAGTGATCAGTGGTCTAGTTATTTCATATTTAGTTCACTGGATTGTGGTGTAAATTTAACCTTATTAAATAAACCCATTTTCAAAGTTCTAGTGCCAACTAAATGTTACATCTATAAGTTAATTTCCTAATACAATAGCCGTGTAAATTAATTTTGCAAGCCGTTCAGGGAATTATAACTTTAATACAGTTTAGTTCTGTATAGATAGATGTGCTTTCAACTATTAACCTCACGGGGAGTTTTTTCTTGCTTTATTAATTGAAGACGCGAGTGCAGAAAATAGTTAAACTGTAAATGTATCGCGCGTTAGATTTTAATATGATTTCATTGCATTTCATGTTTTTTTCTATTGCATCCAGAATGATCTTTTTAACCTCGCATTCCAGCAATTAAGCAGCAATGAATGTTCCTACAAAGTGCCAGAATTCACCATTTGGTAAGTATATGTGTGTGACTGTGTGCTGGCACGCCAAGCGTGTTTTTTTTTTAATGAAAGGAGATTTAATCTTGTTTACCCTTATAATTATTTCAACCTAGTATTAAGGTGTACTGTATTAATTGTACGGGATTTCTCCTAGCGGGATTATTTAACTGTGTGCATTTCCCCCTCCCGAAGAAATTGGTTTATTAAAGGAAAACATTTGAGACCCCTAGCTTTTCCTTTACCCCTTATTACTTGACTCAGGGTAATAAATTTACCATTGGGTTAAATTGTCTATCTCTGATCACCCCCACCCCCCCTTCTCGTCTTTGGGACCGGGTCTTTTCTGTTAGTAAATACAAGCGGGAAAAGGTGTAGTGGATACTTCTCCTCAAACCCCCCCCCCTCCCCCCCGTGTCATTTTTCTATTGTGTAACCTATGATTTCTGACTGTAAATTGATAATTATTTGTGACTTGATTTTATGATAATAAAAGCATTATAAACTTTATTAGCATTTTTGTGTCGGCTGGCCCAAATCAAACATCCCCCATATTTGTTATCGTAGTTGTGATTCATGTACGTTGTGCGTCAGAATCACAAATTCGGTGTGTGCGCCTGAGTGACTGGAACTGACAAACAATTGTTTGTTCAGAAGAGTGGTAGGAATAGTTTTGAGAGACAAATATTGTCGTAATAAGAGACTGTCCTTACTCTTCCCAGCACTTGTGAATCTACTATCTCACTTTCCTAAATCCTTATTCTCACAGAGCCTTCACTGTCATTCTACACTCTAAAGGGACCAATATCCATCAGAATTCTCTCAGATAAAAATTACGACACTTAGTCGTTCCCCTTCTACCGTGAGGTGGAGATGTTTGGAAGAGAGAGCGCCAGACTATCCTATCAGCTGTCTTCCTCCTGGCCTGGTTCCATTCTAGTCCTCGGTCCTTCAAAGATTGTCTAATGTTGTCCTCCCAGCGGACTCTGGGTCGTCCTGGGGGTCTGGATCCCTGGCTCTTTGTTTCCCATGCTTGTCGTGGTAGCCGATCTTCTCCCATTCTGCAGACATGGCCAAACCATCTTAGTTGGGACTGTTCTACTTGGGTCTGCAGGGGGTGGGATTTTAGGCCTTGGCGTATCGTCTGGTTGCGGACCATGTCTCTTCTTGTTACTTCAACCACCTTCCTCAGATACCTCATTTCTGTGGTTTGGATTTAGCTTTTATGGGTTGTAGTCATTGCCCATGACTCGCATCCATATGTCAAGACTGCGACATATTTAAAGTGGTCGACCTGCTCCAGGACCTGTTCTCCCAGCTTAATCTGTTGTCTTCTTTCTTCTCGTGATATCACCATGGATTTTGTTTTAGAGCTGCTTATGACCATCCAGCTCTTCCTTCCAGACTTGCAGGTTGGATTGGAGATGTGCCTCTGATTTAGCAATCAGGGCCACATTATCTGCAAATGCCAGCTCTGAAATACAGGATATAGCAAATACAAATAAAAGCATTAAGAATCAAGTACATAGAAGAATACGTTACAGATCCAGAACAATACCCGCTTGCTCATTATTATATTGGTTTAAGACAGAGGTTTTCAAACTTTTTTGGTCCGCGGCTCCCTTGACCTGTGCATAAATCACCGCGGCTCCTCTCTATACTATATTTATTGATGGACCTTGGCTCATAATATCGAACCCAACACTTTTCCCAAGCCACCGCGACGCCCTTAGCCGAGGGCCGCGACGCCCCTGGGAGCCGCGATGCACAGAGTGAAAACCTCTGGTTTAAGATTATCTAACGTGTGTCGTTACAACAATAATCTACCTCATTATTATATTGGTTTACGATTATCTAACTTGTGTCGTTACAACAATAATCAACCTCATTATTATATTGGTTTAAGATTATCTAACTTGTGTCGTTACAACAATAATCAACCTCATTATTTTATTGGTTTAAGATTGTCTAACTGGTGTCGTTACAACAATAATCAACCTCATTATTTTATTGGTTTAAGATTATCTAACTTGTGTCGTTACAACAATAATCAACCTCATTATTATATTGGTTTAAGATTATCTCACATGTGTCGTTATAACAATAATCAACCTCTTTATTTTATTGGTTTAAGATTATCTAACTTGTGTCGTTACAACAATAATCAACCTCATTATTATATTGGTTTAAGATTATCTCACGTGTGTCGTTACAACAATAATTAACCTCATTTTTTTAATTGGTTTAAGATTATCTAACTTGTGTCGTTACAACAATAATCAACCTCATTATTATATTGGTTTAAGATTATCTAACGTTTGTCGTTACAACATTAATCAACTTCATTATTATATTGGTTTAAGATTATCTAACGTGTGTCGTTACAACAATAATCAACCTCATTATTATATTGGTTGAAGAATATCTAACGTGTGTCGTTACAACAATAATCTACCTCATCATTTTGGCACTTTACCACGGTTCTACAAACAATGCATACAAAGCATTCATGGAAACACACCTTTATTACAACAAAACACACGCTCCATATACAGAAGTCTCATTAGTTTACAAGAACCATCATTAGTGACAAGGATAAAACGTGGGTACAAGTATTCCATTACTGATTATCAACCTATTTTTAGGAGCCTACACTTGTTACCAGTTGTTCCATCCTCAAAGGAAGTCACCTTTAGATTACACTGGTATACACACATTTTGGTTCCTTAAATTTTATAGCTGTTCTTGGGTAAATTTGGGCTGCTGATTCCAAAAATATAATCAGATTTTTTCTATCAGCTCTAGTTTCTGAGATAACTAAGAATGACCATATTAGTAGGGCAATCGTTATGTACAATCCTAGAGTTAAGTGCTATCAGTATCATTTTGACTTTAGTCTGCATTCATATTATATGTAATTACTGTGCATATATTACCAAAAATGTAATAAAACTTTATCACTAGCACTTGTTTAGTCAACACGCAAAAAGGATCTTTTCGAGGACTTCCTGGAATGTGACATGCCCGGACAGTCACGCTTAAGGGTCTGTCACGTGACCGATAATTTATTTTACCATTTCGTTCCATATGTTATTAACTCTTTTAATGTTCTGTTTTCCTAGACATTTGTATTCTTCTTTTCTATCTTTCATTTTTCACCTGTTCAAACCCCACCCGCGGTTGGTTACGTTCTGGCTTTCAGTAGAAATCCCCCACTGGTCAGAAACGGTCAGCGTAGCGGCAATAATACAACACGCACCTGGTCCGTCCAGGGGAATTTCTCTGGTCGCTTTAAAACGTTTGATCACGAGCGGCTGATACCCTTTGAGGCCTGGGTAACGAGTTTGATCTGTTTCAGGGGGAGATAACAATCGCGGTCAGTCTCCGGGTTTTGCCCCTTAAGAACGCAAGAGCCCTCATATTATGCATTTCTCTACCTGAGGAAATTTTCTTGTGGCTGTTGACTTCTGATGTCCCTAGAATAACCTTTGTCTTACTCTCTTGATTACGCATTACGCCGATACATCTGTAGAAATATGCAGGCCAGGTGTCCGGGGGGAGCGTCCTTTGCAATCTATAAGAGTAGACGGGTTTAAATAGACAAAGACATTCGTGAATATTCCTGGCCCGTAGATGACCATCATGAGATAAGGCAAACTTTAACACAGTACTAGAATGTGTTTGCCTATGTTCAAGTCATTTTCGGGGTGAGTTGACATATCTTATAATTATAATATGATATATTCATGTTAGTTTTATATATATCTGATAGGAAGTGACTTACTTCATTCTTGAGGACTTCTCCTAGTAATTTAGTTCAGTGGTAAGATTACACTGCCTACGGCCTTAATTAAGTGGTGCTTAAACTGTTACGGTTTATCATGGGTTAAATATTAAACTTACAATAACAGATATTAGGCGTAGAATCAGTCCACAGATGCTTATCATGGGTTAAGAATAGGCTAAATTAACTGTCATTTCTGTAAGATAATGTCAGGTGTGGATTGTTCACTTAAAAACTGAATAGTGAGATGCAGGTAATAACTCTGGATTATAGGAGATAGTCACTTATTCCTTTTTGATAGATATTTCTAGTGGCAAGGGAGGATCATTTTATGCTTACTTGTGTGGCTAGGCACTAGTCTATAACTTTCACTGAAAGCAGTCACCAGGCATAGATATAATTATATCTTATGATTTAGCCACAACTGTATTATTATAGCAAGAACATTGCCTTTTCTATGTACTCATTTTGTGGAATGCTAATATATTTCCCCAAGGGGACATACGATTTATTTGTGTAATGTCAAATGCTGTAATCTGTTTATGTAAATTCATTTAATGTTGTAAGATGAATAAGCATATTCATTTAACTGTAACTACAGGTTAAGTTTCCTGGATGTTGAGATTGGGAGAAGAGGAGTAGGTTTTTGCTGTCAGAACATTTAATGACAGGTACATGGGTGTACAAAAGATATTAAGCCTATGCGGGCACATGCTATAATTGATAGAATGGAAGGAGCGGAGCATGACTAGGTTATAAAACATTAGATTGATTTTGTCGTTGCTTGAAGTTAAGGGTGTCTTTTTTTGGGTCTCAGTTTCAGGGAGACCGAATCGCTAGAGCAGACTCCAGTCAGGCGAAGAAAGTCATATACTCTTCGATCTAAAGGGTTTCTGTATACATCTAGCAACGAATCGTCAACCCCGTTCCTGAATCAAAACCCCTTTTTGTCAACGCCAAGTTAAGCTCACGCAGTGCAACGGAGCCAACGCTAAATCTGGAATCACCAAATGCAGTAGTAGTTCTCTACTCGCCTATTGGATTACCAGCCAGAGCATTGCGGCTTCCAGAATATCAAAACCGCTCAGCATGCCTATAGCAGAATTCCATATCACCCGCCTTTTTGTGCCTAAACGGGGCACTCAGCAACCCACAGCCAAACCAGTTTAAGCAGGATTTACAGCCAAGCAGAGCCTAGCGCCGGATAAGCGCGCCTGGGACTCTTTGTCATCAAGTGACTTCTTCGGGTGTATTTTCTGGATACTTAAAACCTCGCACGTATGAGCAGCCATCTATGGACAGAGTTCCAGCCCACTCACGCAAGTAGCGGTCACCAACGTATAGCACCTACAAGGAAAGTTGGGTATTTCACTTCATTCATCTTGAAGGATATTTATCCGTAAGACACTTTCTGGAGCTAGCACCTTTGGTCCCACGAAAAAAGCGGACAGGCTGTCGCTCAGTTCGTTTATTTGGTCAGCAGGAGATAAACAACGTCTTCCAGTGTTCCCTCGCGCAATTAGGGGTCACCAACGTTTAGCCCAACAAGGAAAGTTCGGTATTTCACTTCAGTCATCTTGAAGGATATTTATCGGTAAGACACTTTCTGGAGCTAGAGCCTTTGGTCCCCGAAAGCGGACCCTCTGTCGGACAGCTTAGTTATCTTCTCCGCGTTCTACAGGTTTTATGAGTGTTGGTGGTGTGTGTGTTTGTGGGTTTGTATTTGCATTATTGATGGTTATTGATGATTATTTATGACTATTGATGAATATTTTGATTATTGATGTAATTTATGCTGTGTATGATGATATGCTTTAATTCCATGCTTTTCTTCTTTAATAAAGTTTACACATTTATTAATGCGCTGTTCCCGACCCTTTTCATCCATAATTAAACTTGTTTAGCTCTTTACTATAATCTCTATGTTTGATAAGAGAAAAGAGTGAGAGCAGGAGATGCTTAGACAGTGAAAAGTGAGTTGAGGCTTGGAGAGAGAGATCATTTTGGTAAATCTTCTTCCAGGTTGTCTCAAGTCCATCTCCTATTTACTCCTTTCTGTGTGTGTAATCTATAACTCTGCCAGTCCACCATCCCTTGTCGATTTCACTACTATTGTCCAACTCGACAAATACTCTACACTTTACTCAACCACGACAGGGTCCAACAGTAATCTGCCATCATGTGGGCATCCCAAAGTCCCTGGTATCTCTCTTCCATTGTTTTTATATCTTGGTGAAATCTTTCACCTTGCTCCTCACTAAAGTTGCAAAGATTCTCCGGAAATAAATGTAAATGGTTATGGAGGTAGGGCAATTTTATGCTCATGTTGCATCCAAGTTCACATAAACTCGACAGCATGTTTCAAACTAATTCAGAATAATTGTCTGCTTTAAAGTTACCCAGAAAGTTTTACACAACTAAAACAAATGATGACCAGGCTGTGGACTATGTTTTGTTCATGGAATCAATAAAATTCGGATCGTTTATTAACTTTCTAATTTGAGGTCCATCAAAAATTCCAGCTTTAAGTTTGTCTATGCTCAATTCTGGAAACTTTCTGCATAAGTAATTAAAACAGGTACCATCTTTGTTCAGTGCCTTAACAAATTGCTTCATCAAGCCAAGCTTTATATGTAATGGTGGCAGTAGAACTCTTTTTCGATCAATGAGAGGCGTATTGACAATATTTTTTTCTCCAACTTTAAATTCATCCCTCAACGGCCACTGTTTCTTTGTCCAGTGCATATCTTTTGCCCTGCTATCCCATAAACATTAATAAAGCATGGGTATTTGGTGAATCCCATTTGCTGGCCAAGCAAGGAGTTCATCATTTTAAGATCTACACAAATCATCCAGTTTTGTTCTAAATACTTCAATTTTTCCAGAACTGGGTTTATTGTAGCATACTCCTCCTTCATTGTAGTAGAATGAGCAATTGGAATTGAGCCATATTTGTTACCATTGTGTAAGAGAACACCCTTCAAACTTCTTTTAGAGCTGTCAATGAAAAGTCGCCACTCATCTGGTGTATAACTTACACCCATTTTGTTAACAAGACCTCCTACATTAGTACACAACACAATGTTGTTTTCTTTACAAAAGAATGGAATAAAACCTTGCTCTCTGCTGCGATAAAATGTAACCTTTGTTTCAGCAGTCAGTAATTTTTTTTCTTTCAATCTTGAAGCCAAAAGTTCTGAAGATTCCTTGGAGAGATATAGATCTCGGATTAGATCATTTAGTTCAAGCTGGTCGAAGCGTTGAACATCTGAAAAATCATCTACGAAATCACTATCACTGTCACTTGTCGTTCCACATGCCACTGCTGTCTCATCTTCTAGCAGGGAATCCGAACTCTGACTGAAAGTTGGAATTGGTATGTCATCTCCGTGTGGAACAGGTCGCCTAGCAGAATCTAAATCTGGATATTTCCACTTTTTGTGATTTTTTTTTCCATTAATTCCCTTAATATTCACAATACAGAAATAACAGTCATCATAGTGGTTCTTGGGCTCTCTCCAAACCATTGGAATTCCAAATTTTAAAAATTTTCTTTTCCCACAAGTCCACTGTCGCAGGTGCTCAACACATGTTTTGCAAACAATATGAGGAGCCCAAGACTTGTCCTGGTCACCTAGTTTTACTTTAAAGTAAGCAAAGTATGCCTTTTTCACAAAAACAGTAATATGCTTCCTATGTTCTTCTTTGAAAGTGTACTCTCCACAAATATAACAAAATAAATGCGGTGAAAGAAAACATGCTCTTCTTGAAGATGATGCCATTCTCTGTTAGAAGTGTAATAAAATAAGTAGCATACTAATATGCATGCAGTGGCTTAAAAGCAGTTTTCTTTTGTAAAGGACTAGACAGCAATAGTTTTTTTTTTACATAGCCTTATATAGAAAATATTGTAATAATACAGGGGGACCCAAAAAAAAAAAAAGGGCCCGCGCGCGCGCTTATTGTGCTCGCGCGGGCCCGTTTTTTTTTTTTTTGGGTCACCCTGAATTAATGAAATACAAAAATGTCTGTATCTCAAAAACTAGAGCTGCTACAGACAAGTAAATGTGATATTTGGATTGAGCAGGCCTCATTTATGTACAATCAAGAGTAAAATGTTTGGCACCAAAAAAAATTTTTTTTTTTGGTAGGCCTGTGTTATTTATATAGCATGACACCCATTAGGCAAAAACTTTTTGTACAATGGAAAAACTTCCCAAAATGCAAATTGTGTAACACAGGAGACAGAAAATCATTTTTTTTTTTTTTTTACTTCTACAATAGAAATTTTGAAAATTAGTGGTTTACATTCCACGCACTATTGACATGTACAGAGCTATCATGCTGAATTCTCTACCTAAGCTTACAAAACAAGTAGAACTGAAACTTTTGACCCTGATAGTGGAATTTAAATATTTAGTCTGGATATGTAGGAACTTCGCAGTGTTTGAAGGGAAACAGTACAATGCCCACTTATTCTCACAATTATACCTACAAAAAACACAATATATTAGAGTTTGAAGGGTTGGGGGTGGAGATAAGGGGGCAGAAAACTAATTAAAACCCAGAACTGATTGTACGAGTACATATGTAAATAATTATAGTTATACATAGTTTCGGTGGTTGGTACATAAAGATTACCTGAGTTCGTAGTGTGTTTACTTTTAGTCAACGAGTGTTATTGGGTATAAAGGCAGGTGCTTGGGGTTCAATCGCCCCGCGTCCACACGGGATCAGTCGTCGTGAGTCTGTAACGGTTCAGTCGCCCCGAGTGTCACGGGTTGCCTCCCCTTTGCTCTGCAGTAATGGTCCAACAATGGCCAAAACTTAGAGTGTCTAATGTGGGTCTTTAAAGGTATCTACCTTCGCACAAGATTACTCTTGGCAGAGATACGGATAAAAGGATGATGATGCTTCTACCTCGAGGGAGTCTTGACAAGATATTTCAGAAGTCAAGAACAAAACTGAATGTATCTTAGCAATGTTAACTTTCATCTGCCCGACAACTTTTGTGAAGAGGTAATATATATTTAATTTAGCTAGTACAAGCCCCAAACTGAATTAACAGTAAAATTCTTCTTATTATTTGGCTCTATAAATATAGTTACATTAGAGATGCTGATTACCCGTCAGCACTTCTCTCTCTGTAATAACTAAATAAACTATGAATTTGTAAAAAAAAAAAAAACATAACAAATTTAACGATCGATTACTTTGGAACAAATGTAAATAAATATGAACCGGTGATTACTAAAAAATAGGTTTAGTCATTGAAACTGATATCGGCTTTAGGAAGCTTAGTTGTGGAATATAGATCAGTAAGTTTAGTTGTGTTGGCCTGCTAAAAATGCCACTTAGCTTCCATACTACTGAAATGTTGATGCTGCTGTTTCCGTCAATTTGTCTCTGTGGTGAAGACACCTCTCCTGGTCAAGGCAGGTATTTTCACATCCCGTTGAATGTAGGTTTCGAGTGTCGATCGCAAGCTTTGAACCACAGTACATCTGGTATCTAACCTCAAATGGTACCTCAAATGGTCTCGTAAACTCGTACCACAAAAAACCCAAACTAGTTGGGAACTAGACTTCTTGCTCAGTAGAATAGTCTGAGGCAACTTGATAAAGATGCCTCGAACACATGTCTGGGGTATTATTTTTAGTATAGAATCCCTCTGTGACTTCGTGAGTAGGTCCTTTGGGAGTCCGGTTTCCGTACTAAAAGGTGGAGTTTCCTTATTGTATTATTCAAAAGGTGTTCCAATACTTGTTTTCTGTTCCTATAAGTTCAGAATCCTAACGTTTACTCTTTCCTGGCTTCAGTTCGAGCTGTCTACTTTTGACGATTCTAGAATGCAGTGCTGTATGTCTATAATGTTTAACGTTATATTGCAGTTTTCCTGCCCACGCTCACACCTGATGTTTCTGACAAAACTTCAAATCAGCATGAACGTATATTAACCTCTAAACGGATAAGCCAATAGCATTCGAAAGTGCATGTTATGATAAATTTCCTCATGAACTTTTCTGCATGACTCATGCGTTTGTAAAATTCAAATGGTCACTCTCCGTATATGGAATTGGTATTTCCGTCAATTCTCGGTAATGATTACCAATTCAACTTTTTACATTTATCTTGCTCATAACAAACTTGTCCGGGAGTTTATTCAAGCGTGTCTGTAACATGCAACCAGATCGATAATTGATGGGCACTCCCTATGCAAACAACCGCAGGACGTCATTACTCATGTATGTCTTGTCGCCAATCTGGGTTTACCCGCATCTCATCTCCGCGAGGATAGGCAGGCAAACATGACACTATGAATGGAAGAAGTGTAAACATTTACACGAAAATACCAAACACTGTCGGAGGTAGGAAAATAGAATGTGCCAACAATCGAATGGCGCACATAATTAATACACACTGTCATGATATACATGACGTGTATACATGTGTGAGTAGAGAATGGTGTAACCTGGTAAGAGTGTATTATTATTGAAGTACGCAAGCTTAGAAAGTTACATATAAAAGTTCGCTGTTAGAAGCACGTAGTATGGTTGAAGAATACTTAGGGGCGTCATGAGTGAATCGAGGTTTACGGGCACATGAGAAAAGCGTGCGGAGTGAAAGTAGCTAGCATATTTGTCAGAGAAGTATACTGAGATGTTAAGCAGAGTCTGTGGCCATCCGTCGTCGGAGACGGTCGGTGTTTTGTAAAGAATGTGAATAGTGTCTGTGATTTTGATTATGATATATGTCGTGTGGTGAGTCACTGGGGCAACTACTACAGTAGTTTTTGCCAGGAATAGTCTATGAGATATAGATATAAGGTCTCTAGAAATTGGCTCGTTAAGAAAGAATAAAGACCTATTCGAGATAGGGACAAGAAGACAGGAATGCGAATGCTTTCCACTAGACAGTGTTTTCTAATTAATTATGGAAAGAGTTCTGTTTCCCCACGACCTTAGCTTCTGCCCTTAGATCCCGTAAAGAAAAAGCCCCCAACCTCATCTGAGTAGAGAAAGGTTCCTATAGGTGAATATGTAACACCGACAGCACGAGTGATACATTAACAAACTCTTGATAATGATCAACATCGTTGGGTTTATTAATGAAATATCCACACATATAGGGTTAGTAATGGTTAGAACGTGATGATGGTGAAAGACGATTCACACAAAACACACAGATGAGATAATAAAATTACAGTTAATTAAGTAATAGTTAATTAAGAATGAACTGGTGTAAAGTGAAATGATGATGTGATATGATACGTGTTACCAAAATGGTGAGTACTCTACACAGTCCATGTGTCTCTAAATGCTTCTCCTAGATATGAGGATTCACATGTATGCATAAAATGTCCCAAGTTGTTATACGTTATGTCGAGTGGGGTATCTCTAAGCTGAGGACGTTCTGATGAATACTGTTGTCGTACGGAGAACGCTGACGAGATATCTATGTATATTCCTTCACTGTTTGAGTATATCTCTGTAGTGTTGATCAACAGTTAATAGCTGTCATATGAACAAAAGGTCTGTTGTCTAATCTCCCGAGGGTACTGGTCAGACTGGATATCTTCACGAAATGTTAGTGATATGTAGACTCATAATCTTGCGTATGTAGTCGTGATTCATATACTTTCGAGTCTGCTTCATAAAATGCGCTTAAGAGTGTGTTGCACGTGGTATAAATATGCGATTCCTCTTTTGAGCTCTTTTGCTTGACTTCAGATAATAATGATCTTTCGAGTGATTAGAATTTATGATGACTCTGTATTGAACTTGTGATAACGATGTATTGAACTTGTGAGCAAGCAGTATATGGTGACGAAAAATGCTGCGTCCACCTTATGACTTGTGGGTGAGACAATATTCCTTTTTAATTGAGGAATGAAAGATGTCCTATGGCGAATTCTGCTAGCCAAATGTCCGTTTTTGATAACTTATTTCTGGTTAGACGTCAGACACGTTGCGTGTAGACTCAGACTTCTGATGAACTGAAGACACACAAAAGTCTTCGTAAGTTTTCACATTTAACATCACTGGTTGACTTTCATTTAAACTACTGCTCATTATTCATCTCTCTCTCTCTCTCTCTGAGTTCAATTCTAATGATGTTAAATATCTTGTGCATGAGAGTGTGTGCGCATGGGAGACTGTGATGATGATAAAGGTGAAATATGAACTATTAATTACCTCCTATCATCCTATCATCTTCTAGGAAAATCTTCTGATTTTATTAATCAGTTATGCCAAGAATTATTTGAAACTTTATCTTTCGCACATTTTAGCTGTGAGGTTAAAATAAACAAAAATAAGAAAATGTATTAATAAGTATAAGATCTACTAACCTTCTTTTCCCTTCGCAAAATCCTTTAAGAACACAATTAATCACAGAACTGAATTATCATCCACTCTGAATAAACACGTGTATTAGGCTATGCGTTTTTGGGTTTAATCTCTTCCTCACAAGGTAAAAAACTGGACTTCTCCACTCTAGTAGATTATGCTGTATTATATATTTCTGGAAGTCACCTGGCCAAGCTGGGCATCCAATGTGGTAAACCAACGCTTGTCTGAACCGCGGTGAGACGTTTTCCCCTGGCCAATCTGGGCGTCCAATGTGGTGTCACAGAAATTACCGCATGCCCATGTTTGATTCGGATGACCATATGCGTTTTTACCAGATTTATCACGATGCAATGTGGGCTTCAAACGGTAATGTCGGGCATGTGGACTCAATCAAAGGATTTTTATTTCCCCCGATGAAAGAGCAAATGTGGTTCTCTGGATACCGGTTGCGAGTAATCACAACGATGAAATAGCAAATATGGATCGCAAATGTTGCATGAAAGAGCAAATGTCGGAGAAAATACAATACGAAAGATGTAGGAAAAGATAGAGCAATAAGGCCTTTGCGCTCGTTTATCACAATAGCCCCTCCTCAAGTGTGATGTCAATCGTACTCAGGAGAGCTAAGCCTTCTTGCTCGGGATTCCTTAATCATTTTCCTCATCTTCGTTTTTCTCTTCGGTTTCCACCCTTTCCTCTACTTGTTTGTGCTCTCCATCCTGCCTCATAGGATGACGGCTTAAAAAATCCGCTCCTACGTTATGTTTTCCTTGGATATAGTCCACTTGGAACGTGTAAGGTTGTAGAACAAGCGACCACCTCATCAGTCTAGCAATCAAATTCTTTGAATTGGCGAGGAAGGTCAGAGGTTGGTGATCACTCTGGATTGTAAATTTCCTTCCGTACAGGTATGCTTGAAATTTTTGTATTCCCCAGACGAGGGACAAACATTCCTTTTCGATTGTGGAATAGTTTTGTTCTGCTCGGTTTAACTTCCGACTCGCATATGCGAACGGAAATAGATTTGGTGGGCTTCTGTCATCTGGCTGTAGTAATGTAGCCCCGATTCCAATGTTACTGGCATCTGTGCGCAAGATGAATTTTCTAGTTAAATCCGGAAGCCGTAAAATAGGTTTTGTGGTGAGTTTCTCTTTTTAGAGTGCATATGCATGTTCACATTCTGCTGACCATGTCACTTTATCTGGGTTTCCTTTCTTGGTTAGCGATGTAAGCGGCGCACAGAGGCTATTAAAATCCTTTATATATCTCTGGTAGAATCCACAGAGAGATACAAATGACCGGACATCCCTTTTAGTGGACGGTCTCGGTGCATTTCTCAGCTTCTCAACGTTTTGAGTCTCGGGGAACATTGTCCCATGGGATATAGTATGTCCTAGGAACTCTAGCTGTTCACACCCAATTTGACATTTGGTTGGGCGGGCGGTTAGTCCCGCTTCTCTGAGTCTGTTAAACAGCAAGGATAGCGCTGATATATGTTCTTCAAACGACTCAGTAGCTACTAGGATATCATCCATAAAATTGCTGATGGCAGAATGATTCAAAGGATCCAATAACTTTCGCATCATCCTTGTGAAGACACTAGGAGCATTGTTCAGTCCAAATGGCATCACATTAAACTCGAAGTGTCCATCTGGAGTACTGAAGGCTAACAGGTTCCTCACCTCAGCTTTTACCGGTATTTGATAGTACCCTTTACTGAGGTCGATCTTTGAAAAATAGCGAGCCCTGCTCAGCTTAGTAAATAGCTGGTTCTGGTCCGGTAACGGTTCTGGCTGGAACTGTGTTAACGCATTCAGCTGTCGGTAGTCGATGCACAGGCGGTGTTCTCCACTGGGTTTGCGTAACAGCACCACTCCCGCACTGTAAGGGGACTCCGACTTCGAAATTATGCCTTCCTTAAGTAAGTAATCAATTTCTTGCTTTAATGCCGTCGCCTTGGCATACGGAATCGGATAGGTTCTCATTCGGACGGGCGTAGGATCCGTGACTTCCATGTGCAGGGGCTCGCTCGTAAAACTTCTTAAGCAGATTTAAGTGGTAAATTTTCTGCTTTCCGTTCACGGCGATTTTATAGTTGGTGCGAGAAATCTTTTCCGCCACTTTGTAGGGTCCCCTCCAGCAAATCTGCAATTTATTACTGCTACTTGGTTGAAGAAGTAGCACCTTCTCTCCTACTGCTAGTTCTCGGTCCTTCGCATTACGATTGTAATATTTGGCATGTTTCCGCCTAGCCTCCCGTACTTTCGCTGTGGCTAATTCCCAGCCAGTCTTCAGGCGTTGTTTCAAGTCTGTGACGTACTGGAAGGCTGATGTGACAGTGTCGTCTGCCTTGGCATCTGTCCATGTTCTTAGTAATGCTTCTAATGGACCTTTAATAGGTCTTCCGAAGAGTAATGTGGCCGGAGGAACTCCAGTTGACGCATGCGGTACTTCCCTATAAGCAAATAATGCGGCAGGAAGATACTGATCCCAAGTTTCTGGCTTCTCCTGTGCCAACTTCCGAAGAATAGAGGTGAGCGTCCCGTTAAACCGCTCTACTTGCCCGTTACTTTGGGGGTGATAGGGCGAAGTATGGATATGCCTAGTCTTGAATATTCTAAGCACCTCATCTGTCAACTTGCCTCTAAATTGTGACCCGTTGTCTGTGAGAATTTCTTGCGGGAAGCCCAATCTAGTAAAGATATTCAGTAAAGCGTCAGCTACATGCACTGAGTCGCATGCTGGCATGGCTATGGCTTCGCCCCACATGGAACAGGGGTCCACTAAGGTAAGGATATGGGAGTTCCTCTTCTTAGTTCTCAGCAGAGGTCCAATTATATCCACGGCCACTCTTTCAAATGGGGTGCCCAAGATTGGCATCTCCCCAAGGGTCGCGGGTGCCGTCCAGTGTTTTGGTGCAACTTTCTGGCACTGAGGACAAGACTTGACGAAACGTTCAATGTCGCCGGTGATCCCTGGCCAATAATAGTGGCAGGCGATCCTTTGAGTCGTGGCGCTCATTCCCATGTGTCCACTAAATGGGATAGAGTGGCCCATCTCAAGCACCTGGTTCCTATAGGTTGCAGGAACTACTAATTGGTTGTGTTCCTGTCCCTCATTTCCAGCTCGGCGATACATCAATCCATTTTTCATAAAGAAGTCTCCCTTGGTAGGTGGGTTGTGTGTCCTAGGTAATTTTTTAAAACAGGGCGCCAGTGAGGAATCTTCCATTTGGGCCCTCTTCAATTCCCCAGGGAGGATATTGGTAGGAGGTTCCTGCTCTGCGTCTTTTCTTGACTGTCCTCTAATCTGTACGGCCGCCATGACTAGTGGTTGAGTAGGTTCTCCAAGGAACACATATCTGCATCCCAAGATTAAAGAGTAGATTGGTTCTTCCACGATAGCTGCATGAATCTCTCCTCTCACATAACGAGATTCTACTCTGATAAGTGCAATTGGCAGTGTCATGGGTGCAACATCATTCGTCGGACCTTGGATGTCGACACTCTCTTCTGTTATTTTGTCAGGGGTGACAAGAGATGCCCTGACCACCGCATCGAAAGCAAGTCCTGTGTCATAAAGGCACTCCACAGATTGTCCGTTTACGAGGACTGATTCGATGACGGGAGGATGAGAAACGTTTCCGGTCCTCTGCTCCTTCCGGGGTGACGATTTTGTCTGCAGACAGGCAGCATGTTGGGGAGGAGGTCTGCGCTTGCACTCATTAGTGTTGTGATTGTTCAAGCGACAGTACTTACACCATTTATCTCCCTGTCTCTGGTGTGGCGCAGCATTTTTCTTGTTTTGCTCTTTGTAGTTATCTTGTTTTTGCGTGCTGTTTATGCGAGATGTGTGGTCCTTTGCTTTGTTGGTCTGGTTGGGAGCGAGCAGGTTGCTTTGGCGCCTGATCCGAAAACTTCTTTCTGGCTCCTTGAGACTCCATGAGAGCATTTTGGAATCGCTCTGCCAGTGTAAGAATATTTTCTAACCGGTCAGCGCCGTTTTCAGTGAGAAATCTACGCATTTCCACCGACATAGACTCTTTTAGTTGCTCTATCACAATCAGCTCTTTCAACCCGTCATAGTTCTCGGTAAAGTTTCCCAGTGTACACCACTTCACTAGGTAGTCTTCAATACGGGCTGCAAACTGTGAGAAAGTCTCTCCTGCATCCTTCCTAGAACCTCGAAATTTTTTTCGGTAAGCCTCTGAATGAAGCTCGTACCTCACCAAGAGAGCTTTTTTCAATGCCTGGTAGTCATCTTGCTCTCCGGCCGGAAGTTTATTAAAAACTTCGTAGGCGGCTCCTCTTAGGCCCTGGGAAAGTTTCAAGTTCCACTTCCGTTCTTCAAGTCCAAACCATGTTGCAAAGCGTTCAAAGCGGTCTAAAAAGGCGTCCATGGTATCGTTCCTTTCTGAAAAAGGTTCCAGCGGAAAGTTCATGGCATTGGGTGGTGCAGGTTGCGAAGTAGGCACACCATCTGAGCGGGGTGAGTACCCTCCATCCAAGTTGGAAGCCGCTGCACTTTTTGCCAGCTCTATCTGATTGGTCTGTCCCTGGATTTCCAGTTGCATCATGTTAAGTGCATGCTCTGCTGCTGCTTTCTCTATTGCTGCTGCTTTTCTTCTTTACGCTCCGCTGCTTCTGCTGCGGCTTTCCGCTCCGCTGCTTCTGTTGCTTCTTTCCGCTCCGCTGCTTCTGCTGCGGCTTTCCCCTTCCGCTCCGCTGCTTCTGCTGCGGCTTTCTCCTTCTCCATTGCAAGTTTCTGCACTTCTATCTCTCTTGCATGGAGTTTATCAGTCTCCTCACTCACAAATTTCATCAGATCTTTTCCACTTAACCCGTATTCACGCCCTGCCTCCATTAAACTAGTTCTAATTTTTTGCGGCATCTGCCATGATATGCAGTATGGGTTCACGAAGGGAAAAATTGGCAGTGACCTCCAAGCAAATTGTTTTAGACTCGCACGAGTAATTATCTCTTTAAAACCAGCTAGGTTTAAATTAATAATCAAGTTCAAATAGTTCTTTAAAAAAAATCACTCACTTAGCGTATTCTGAAAATTATATAACAGATTATCTCGAAGTTTTCTATGAAAAATTTGCTAAATATTTATGATAAAAATTTTCCCAGCAGTTACAGAAAAAGATTTTTTTTAAAAATCAGTTCCTTACAGTATCTTCTGTTCTCAAAAAGTGCTTACTCTGTCCGTTTGATACTCAATTTAAAAAGTATCACTCGTGCTTTAGAGATATAAATTATCCCCCCTATGAAATAGACAAATTATAGTAAGAGTCAGTCTAGAAGGTAATCCCTCAAAATGCCAACAAATTTTGCAATTATCGCAACTGTATAGCAGGGATGAAAATGTGATTTATCACCCTTCTAAGTCCGGGTTCACTAATCCCGGACGAGTCCACAATTGTCGTGTGGTGAGTCACTGGGGCAACTACTACAGTAGTTTTTGCCAGGAATAGTCTATGAGATATAGATATAAGGTCTCTAGAAATTGGCTCGTTAAGAAAGAATAAAGACCTATTCGAGATAGGGACAAGAAGACAGGAATGCGAATGCTTTCCACTAGACAGTGTTTTCTAATTAATTATGGAAAGAGTTCTGTTTCCCCACGACCTTAGCTTCTGCCCTTAGATCCCGTAAAGAAAAAGCCCCAACCTCATCTGAGTAGAGAAAGGTTCCTATAGGTGAATATGTAACACCGACAGCACGAGTGATACATTAACAAACTCTTGATAATGATCAAACGATCGTTGGGTTTATTAATGAAATATCCACACATATAGGGTTAGTAATGGTTAGAACGTGATGATGGTGAAAGACGATTCACACAAAAAACACACAGATGAGATAATAAAATTACAGTTAATTAAGTAATAGTTAAATTAAGAATGAACTGGTGTAAAGTGAAATGATGATGTGATATGATACGTGTTACCAAAATGGTGAGTACTCTACACAGTCCATGTGTCTCTAAATGCTTCTCCTAGATATGAGGATTCACATGTATGCATAAAATGTCCCAAGTTGTTATACGTTATGTCGAGTGGGGTATCTCTAAGCTGAGGACGTTCTGATGAATACTGTTGTCGTACGGAGAACGCTGACGAGATATCTATGTATATTCCTTCACTGTTTGAGTATATCTCTGTAGTGTTGATCAACAGTTAATAGCTGTCATATGAACAAAAAGGTCTGTTGTCTAATCTCCCGAGGGTACTGGTCAGACTGGATATCTTCACGAAATGTTAGTGATATGTAGACTCATAATCTTGCGTATGTAGTCGTGATTCATATACTTTCGAGTCTGCTTCATAAAATGCGCTTAAGAGTGTGTTGCACGTGGTATAAATATGCGATTCCTCTTTTGAGCTCTTTTGCTTGACTTCAGATAATAATGATCTTTCGAGTGATTAGAATTTATGATGACTCTGTATTGAACTTGTGATAACGATGTATTGAACTTGTGAGCAAGCAGTATATGGTGACGAAAAAATGCTGCGTCCACCTTATGACTTGTGGGTGAGACAATATTCCTTTTTAATTGAGGAATGAAAGATGTCCTATGGCGAATTCTGCTAGCCAATGTCCGTTTTTGATAACTTATTTCTGGTTAGACGTCAGACACGTTGCGTGTAGACTCAGACTTCTGATGAACTGAAGACACACAAAAGTCTTCGTAAGTTTTTCACATTTAACATCACTGGTTGACTTTCATTTAAACTACTGCTCATTATTCATCTCTCTCTCTCTGAGTTCAATTCTAATGATGTTAAATATCTTGTGCATGAGAGTGTGTGCGCATGGGAGGCTGTGATGATGATAAAGGTGAAATATGAACTATTAATTACCTCCTATCATCCTATCATCTTCTAGGAAAATCTTCTGATTTTATTAATCAGTTATGCCAAGAATTATTTGAAACTTTATCTTTCGCACATTTTAGCTGTGAGGTTAAAATAAACAAAAATAAGAAAATGTATTAATAAGTATAAGATCTACTAACCTTCTTTTCCCTTCGCAAAATTTTTTAAGAACACAATTAATCACAGAACTGAATTATCATCCACTCTGAATAAACACGTGTATTAGGCTATGCGTTTTTGGGTTTAATCTCTTCCTCACAAGGTAAAAAACTGGACTTCTCCACTCTAGTAGATTATGCGGTATTATATATTTCTGGAAGTCACCTGGCCAAGCTGGGCATCCAATATGGTAAACCAACGCTTGTCTGAACCGCGGTGAGACGTTTTCCCCTGGCCAATCTGGGCGTCCAATGTGGTGTCACAGAAATTACCGCATGCCCATGTTTGATTCGGATGACCATATGCGTTTTTACCAGATTTATCACGATGCAATGTGGGCTTCAAACGATAATGTCGGGCATGTGGACTCAATCAAAGGATTTTTATTTCCCCCGATGAAAGAGCAAATGTGGTTCTCTAGATACCGGTTGCGAGTAATCACAACGATGAAATAGCAAATATGGATCGCAAATGTTGCATGAAAGAGCAAATGTCGGAGAAAATACAATACGAAAGATGTAGGAAAAGATAGAGCAATAAGGCGTTTGCGCTCGTTTATCACAATATACTAGCAATAACCCGTCAAATTTGATGGGTTTTTAATTATAGTGTGCTGTTTCCGTTCCCAGATGAGCAGATAGAAGTACATTCTTAGAGTGTTTTTGGTTTCTTTCCATTATACAGTGTAATCAAACTGTTCATGAACACCGTCTTTGAGCGCTTTTCTTTGTTGATTGTAACTATTTTCGGGAGAGTATATATAATGGAAACAATACAATTTTTCAACACGGCTGCATTCCTCAGCTGTGACCAACGTACACACAGCGAGAATTATGTTATTTTAGATTCAATTTAAAAGTTCTTTGATGATAACATTTCGTGCGAAAGTGCGTGGATTGTTTTCAAAGAGTGTTCCCTGATAATAAGTGGTTTTCTTTGTCGAGCGCTACTAATTTCGTGACAGAATAAAAAAAACACAACAAAAAAACCAAAGTATTTGTTTTATATAACACCCACGCCGCGCAAGTTGCACACCGTGCGTTGCGCACTTTTTTTTTCTGGCGCGAGTTACTATTTTGAGTGAGACCGACCGACGTAACATACATCGGTAATTATGTTAGTTGGGATTGGATGTGTTGCGATGAGGTTCCGCGTAATGTGCACTTAATAGAAGGCCTTTCTTCATTATTGTTTATAAGCGCGTTGTGGTTTTCCCGCGCTGTGAAGTTCTGGAGGAACTTGGATGCCTGGTGATTAGAGCAGAGATAGAGATATATATGCGAGGGGTGAATGGCGCGCTTACATTGAATGTAGACCATAGAGATATATGTGCGAGGGGTGAATGCCGCACTTGCATTGAATGCAGTTGCTGCCAGTACGTTAGAATGACTGTACCACATATTCTATTGATTCAAGTATTTTGTACTATTGATACTGATGTCTAGGACTATGCTGTGAAGATTATATGTATGGAACTGTGACCCAGACTTCTGTCAAGTTATTTATTTGCCTATGTACATAGTCTTGAGTGTCCGTCCAATTTATACACCAAATATTAGACAGTAAGATGCTTCACGAAATCTGTCTCGTGACACACACGATTAAGATAGATCAGTACTGCCGGAGAGGAAAAGAGAGCGAACAAAATTATGTGACACCGGGGCAACAGGGATTTAGTCGCCCCGAGCCAACAGGTATTCACTAGCCCCCAGTCAACTATATATGTATTGTACGTACATACGTACGGAACATCTTCCCGTATTATAGTTTAGTATGTTCAAATTAATATTAAAATAGATAGATAAATTTATTGTTATAATAAATATAGATTATAAAATTAATAAGTATGTGAATGAAAAATGTTAATGATCCGTTTAAATGTACTAGATAGCAAGAATTATATTTGACTTACACTTGAGAGTCACTCGTTGAGCTTCTATAGTTTCACATTGCTGGATCATTTCTGTTTGATCCAAGTCTTTGGCGACAGCATTTTCAACTAACAATGTTGCCGATCCAAACCAGCCGATCTTGCGTCAATGTTGGACATTGGTACGATTTTACTCATTTCAACTTGGAGAAGGCACATGTTTTGGGATAGTTTAAACAAATAAAATATAATTGCCACAAAAAAAAGATATTGCGATTTGGAAGTGCGGTTATTTAAACATATGATTCATAATTTGTGGATATGGGGGGAGGAGGGGGGGGGGGGGGGGGGGGGTAGGGGGGAGGGGGGGTGGGGGGGGGGGGGGGGGGGGGGGGGGTGGGTGGGGGGGGGGGGGGGGGGGGGGGGGGGGGGAGGGGGAGGGGGGGGGGGGGTGGGGGGGTGTGGTTGTGTTCGGTGGGTGGGGGGGGGGGGGGGGGGGGGGGGGGGGGGGGGGGGGGGGGGGGGAGGAATCCCCCTCCACTTCTTCCAGATTTTTCTCTCATATATTTCTTCACGCAAATCAGTTACATAGATGTCTTCTCATATCACCATCTGCTTCACTGCAGTCTGGCTGAGAGAGTAGGGATCGAAGTAAGGCATACCCAGTCCCAAAAAATGCCGTGCTGAAGTCGGATGTGTCGATCGAAATGCGCAAATATCGCAGCTTCGCTGTAAACAGGCACAACGCAACCAACGTCCTTTTGTAGCAGCGCCACCAGTTATTTGGTTGTAGATGAGTTTGTTGATTTGTTTACTCTGTTGATTTTGGCAATTGTTCGATGTTCAAAGTTACTCGAACTGCTTGTAATGTTTGTTTCTTGCGTTGTGTATTAAATTGTCATTGTATGGCGAGGCACGAGTGTATTGCGGTTCGCACGAATGACCTGTCATCGAAACATCATGTTTTGGTGATGCGTAGATGGCAGGGAGGACAGTGTGATACGCTTGCATGGCTAGGCGGGGTTGTCGCACGGAAGGTCCAGGGTTCAAATCCTGGGTAAGCCACTCATGTCTGTTGTTTTTCTGTTGTCTAGTGTTCTACTTCTTTATTTCCTATGAGTGCCTGATAACATACCTTTATATTTGTTTCATATTAATTCACGAGTTTTTGATCGTGTAGTGGAATCTTTAGCGTTGTGTATATTTGCGACAACCCAGCAGGTTCGTTCTTCCGGATGAGAATGCTGTTGCTTGTTCGTGTTGATTGGAGTTTCTTGGCACTTGATGTTGGAGAAGAATTAAATCTTTGATTGACAAACTTATTCTTTGGTATTTATGTTCTTTTCTCTGTTAAGTTCTGGTCTCTAATTCTCCAGCTGTTTCTATCGAGTTAGTTTTTCTGGTCGTGTATCTTTTCTTTATTGGCAGGTAACAAAAGACTTTATATCAGATACACGTTCATAAGCACGACTGTTTAACATCACAAATCACCAGGATGAGAACTTCAACAATCACAGGCACATCTACTGTTTAGACTGATAACAACTAAAGCGTAGACGACACGTAGCATTAAAAGTCACCTCAGAATATACAGGAACTGTGTTGAAATAAATCCAGTAAAACGTTTTAAGGCCTGTTTATTGGTATGGGTGAGTTGCTGGGCGATGAGGTCTCTTGGAGAGATTTCTTCCTTATTGCTACTTCTATAGCTACCATTTTTCCACACTTGTAATCTAAAAAGTTACTCTTCTATTTTCTATCACTATCTATGTGTTCTACAGCACCGTTAGACTCCAGTCTGCTTGCCCTGTTGCTCTCTGTTTCTACAATTAGCTTACTGCTTTTGTTTTACATTTGTTGCTGACCAATTGACACGCCATTCTGTACGTGTTGAAAGATATATTATTTTATTAAATTTTGCTGACTATACTAGTTTATGATTTGAGTTCATTGGAAGGGTCTCAGTCTATTTTAGTTAGTGACCACTAGCTTATTGAAGTAGTTTGTCTATTACCTTTACCATATTTTGAGAATCACTGCTATCGTGAACTACGTTGCAGACTGTTCATTCGTCATTGTAGTGACTTTCTAAATACAATATCTAAATTAATATATAACAGTATAGGGCATAAAGGCAAAGATAAGAAAGTACAAAAGAATTTTTTGCTAGAACTGTTGGTGTCGCCTACGCCTTCAGATTATTATTTGCTAACGAATAGCCGAACAAAACGGTACCCAATTTTTCAAATTTGTCCTTGACATAAACAACCACTTTTCCTAGTTCTAAGAAAATATTTGCCTAAAATGCATTGTGGAACGAGGAGGGGCAAGGATAGATGAAATGCTAATTCGTTTCGCATTGATTTTAAACTAAAAGCCAACTGTAGCACAGGGGCAAGCCTTGCCTTAGGGGTTTCCCCAATACGATGAAAAAGTTAGAAATGTATACACTACGGTCATGTAAACATGTTTAGCTCTTATTATGAATGACCTAAACTCTCGTATTTCGCTTGAAATTACATGGAAAAAGAGTGAACGAGAGGTAGTTTAAAAATAAAAAACTAACATAGAAAAAAAAAGATAGAATTTTGAACCAAACCGCATAGCCCCCTTAAAAATCGTAGATTCGTGTACCTGAAGACTTGCTGACCAAGAATATGGTGTTAGTTATATAAATAGTCCCTTAACTAATCAACCATTGATAAAACCATACATAGAGATCAGAGATACTGTCAGGTCAAGTCATATCTGCTTAGATTGGATCGCATATTTTTTGGGAAAAAAAGTAGGTGACAGATAGGCTCAGATAGTACAGTGAATCCGATTGGGTGGCATTTGAAGGGAGACGAAATATTATTGGCTGACCTTTGAATAAACATAAATAGCCTAGTAACGTAGAAAGGTTTGAATGATATTTTTTTTTTTGAAAGACTGTTTACCCTTGTAAAATTAAGAGTGATTGGCCAACTGAATCGATATTGTCAGAAAGCGTTAGGGGGGACGCCATTACTAGAAAATTTTCACCAGCGATGGATGAGATCAGGCTGTGCTTTCAAATATAATTTCTTGGCAGCCTGGACAACAAAACAGATCGAAACTGTGTCAGTCATCGTCTCTGTGTATTTCATTGAACAAATTGTGGTAAGATTGACATTTATTAATCTGTATTTTATATAAAAATTGAATGTGAAATAATAATATATGTCTGGACATGAGTGGGTCTATAGCGAACATGAGGCAAAGCCTAAAGATTGATCCACCATGTGATAGACTGTCAGAGAGGTGTAAAGCTACAAGAATATGTATGATTGTCATAAAGGAGCATAACACCTATCCTATTATATGGAAGAGATTACAGCTGGAATTGCAGTGGCGTTGTAACTATTAGGGGAGAGGAATACTGGTGTACATTGTCACATCAAAAGAAAATGGTGGCCTAGGTTTGTATAAGGATATGACCCTTTTTGTTTGTTTGTAATGTACATGTCCTTAAATGTGGACTATTAGTGTATGCTAGATATTAAGAAGGATGCATACCTTCACATTTCAGAGGTCCTGAGTACTGACGTTAATGTGGTACCAAACGCTTGAAAACTGATTGATTCAGGACTCTGCCTGTTTACTGCGAGCCCATGCTAGTAGCCATTGCCTATCAAACAGGGAACAGATTGTCAAGCGAGCAGAGGAAAGGTTCAACCTATATTCTACTGCCAAGATAAGTTCTCGTTTGGCACCTGAGAGCTCAACTACAGAATTAAAGAAGAAATATAAAAAGTGACAGTGAATAAAACTGGGACAAATATTTAATAGTTCCACAAGTGACAAATAGAAACAAACATTGCTAAAAGGGTATGATTTCAAACAACAACCTAGTGGTACTACCAATATTACCGTAAAGTAGGAGAACACTACAGACGTATATTAGAAAAAAAATTTATGTATGGACAGAGGATCTATTGTGCTATTTGACTGATGTAAATGATTATTGTGATTTCACTTTTAAATTGTCAATCCTGATTCCAAATAAATAAGAATCAGGATAATAAAATTATAAAAATCATATTTACACAAAATTTCAACCTCAGTCTTAAATAAGATAGCCTTTTAAAGTGTCGTTTGTATGTTATTGTGGTAGTACTGTGTGCTGTTGTGAATAATAAATTATTTGTTTGTATGTTTGTTGATTTTTGTATATTACACTCTACATTCATAACCCTAGACACTAAACGAAGTCATTTAATATAATAATAAATACATTTTGAATGAGATAAAAGAGGTTTTAGCGGAAAGGTACCCTGAAAAGTTCACAATACTATTGGGTAAATTCAGGGACCTTCATAGCTAATCTCATTTATTCACATATTAATACCTAACAACAAATTCATAACATCAAATCCACCACAGTCATTGTCATACATTGCATGTCGAAGGTCTGTACTTTGTACCGTCACGTCGCTTACACTTTTATTTAACATAACCACTAACTGATATACATAAGTTTCCGTCTATGTCCTCATTTCATTATTCTTAATATTAATAATTTTATTAAAAAAACGCCTGTGCTCCGCCCACGGCGACATTTTCAGGACAAACGCAGAAGAAGAAGCAGAAGATATCATCATCTGTTAGTACAGTTTCTAATTTAATCCTAGCTCCATGAACATGGGCATGGATGTGGAAGATTTTAATATTACAAATTTTTCTTTTATTTTCGTTGCACTGTCTCATTTTTTATAACCTAGAAAAAAGTGGGAAACTGCACGAATATAACACTGTTGGAAATTCAAGGGGAAAAAAAAGGCCGCGCTCACCTATAATGGAATCACTATGCTTAAGTGTTTCTTATTAAATATCGGCGTCGTGAACAAGATAATACATTAGAAGACGTGATTTGTTTATAATTGTGTTGTTGTTGTTGCTCCGTCTCATTTTTTTATAACAATGGAAAAAAGCTGAAACAAAAAATGATACAGACGAAAATTCAAGCAAAAAAAGGCGGTTCTCCCCTTTTATGAAATCATTCTGTTTAAATTTTATTTACACTATTTTGTTTTCGTATGGCACATTTTTTGCGCTCTGAGCTGTGGCGCCGCGAGCCAGTGGTTCCATATGCTCGCCCCTGATGCCTGCGCTGGTGAGTTTTGCAAGTTTTGGGAAGTGATCATATTGCAGAGAGAAGACTGTAAGATGTGAACGAGCTGGAAGTTGAAAGGTAAGATTATTATGTCTGCCGGCTTTAAGCTCAACTTAGTCATGAATATTCTTGATCGCGTCAAATACGCTCATATCCTCTCGTCTGCATTTAGATCAGCTTCGATCATAGCATCGAAGATCGGCTGTCTTGAATCTACAGCGTCTTCTGTCTCAAGTCTTGATGGTCCACATTGATAGACTCTTTCCTTGTCCGTCTCTTGATTTTGCCTTACCACGTATAGCGCTGCTTTCTTCTTGCACGTTTGTTTTCTACTGTTCCTGCTATTATGGTTTTCAACAAGGGATTTAAGAAGATCGACTACCATGACAATTATAGTAAACTAAGAGCCAGGGATTTAGACCTCCAGGACGACCAGAGTCCGCTGTGAAGACAACATTAGAAAATCTCTGAACGACCGAGGACTAGATTGAAACCAGGACTGGAGGAAGACATCTGACAGGATAGTATGGCGCTCTTTCTCTCTCTTTTCTCTCTCTCTCTCTCTCTCTCTCTCTCTCTCTCTCTCTCTCTCTCTCTCTCCCTGGCAAGATTCTACATCCCAAGAGGAACGACTAAGTGAGAAAGTAACAAGGTACTTTTTTAAATTCTTTCTTTTTCATTTTTTTTTTACATTTCCGAAATATGTTGTGCGTCTGCTTTTGAATTCACTCACTGGTTCTCTGTGTCACGGCTCGCCTCAACTTTGCTCTGCAGTGATGGTCCAGCTATGACCAAAACCTAGAGTATCTAATGTGGGTCTTAAAAGATATCTACCTTTGCACAAGGTTACTCTTAGTAGAGATACAGATAAAAGGATGATGATGCTTCTACCTCGAGGGAGTCTTGACAAGATATTTCAGAAGTGAAGAACAAAACTGAATGTATCTTAGCAATGTTAACTTTCATCTGCCCGACAACTTTTGTAAAGAGGTAATATATATTTAATTTAGCTCGTACAAGCCCCCAATTAAAATAACAGTGAAATTCTTATTATTATTTAGCTCTTTAGATGTAAATATAGATATATTAAAGATGCTGATTCATCCGTGGGCACTTCTCTCTGTAATAACCTAATTAATTATGAATTTGTAAAAACATGTAACACATTTAATGATCAATTATTCTGGAATTAATGTAAATAAAAATGAACTGGTGATTACTAAAAATTAGGTTTCGTCATTGAAATCGGCTTTAGGAAGATTAGTTGTGAAATATAGATATAAGTTATGTTGTGTTGGCCTGCTAAAATATCATTTAGCTTCCAAACTGCTGAAGTGTTGATGCTGCTGTTTCCGTCAGTTTGTCTATGTGGCGAGGGCACTTCTCCTGGTCAAGGCAGGTATCTTCACAACCCGTTGAATGTAGGTGTAAAGTGTCGATCGCAAGCGTTGAAACACAGAACAGCTGGTATCGTACCTCAAATGGTCTTCTAAACTCGTACCACAAACTGAAGAGGGAATAAAAGGACAAATTCCGCTGCTAATTCTATGTTTTCCTTATATTAATCAGGCGCATTTCCCGCTGTCTGTCAACCGAATTTTGTCTCTGAGTTTTGACTCTCCCTTGGCGTATTTCATTTAACTCAAGGGACATGATGAAAAATCACCATTCTGTTAGTTACTTTAATGGAAAAATTGCGAGGGAATGCAGTTCTCATATGTCTAAAAGTGCTACGTTATATTGCAGATTTCCTGGCGTTTCAAACAAAACGGCCAATCAAATGTGAATGTCCATTTCGCGCCTCAAGTGCCAAGCCAATACATTCAAAATTTCGTGTTATGATGGACTTCCTCATGGGATATTTTTCTGCATGACTCATGCGTTTGTAAAATTCCAAACGCTCAATTTTACGTATATGGGAGTTGTTATTTCTGTCTATTCTGGGTAATGATTATGTCGTGAGAAATTCTAATCCACATATATAAATTAAATTAAAACCGTAAATGTAAAGCCTAAACAAATAAAATTTAATAAAAGGAAAGAAGCAATGGTAAAGAACAGTGCTGTCACAATGACTGTACTCGAAATCCCCCTTGTTTTCTACTTGGTCTGCAAGTGGTAACGTTTCACGTTGATAGTAAAAGCCTACTGGTTCAATACCCGCCTTCTACGATAAAACATGTTCTGCATTTCTAAGAGAAACCTTGAGATTAAGCAGCGTTGACCTAGATTTAAAATTCCATTCATGTCTTTTTATACACTACGTTACCTAAAACGAAAGACAGATGGACTAAAGATAGAAAGAAGGGAGGGCTGAAAGCAGGGACACATGCAACACTAAACACGCGTCGCGCGATACACAATTGCTGCCATCACGCGTGTAAGGCCCACAATAGGCACTAGTTTTTTTTTTTTTTTTTTCAAATCGACAGTGATAAAAACACTACCCATACCAGAGTTAGGTTTTAAAAACTTACAAAATTCTTATTAGGAAATATGACATTATACTGGTTTACGTTTGAAAAACATGACAGTACCCAGACACCCTCAAGTTTGGAAGTGAGGAGGTAGTAACAGCACCACTATCCTAGAAGAAAATGCATCTTGGCTCCATTAAATATTTATAATTGAGTTCCTTAGGACTTGCTGACAAATAATATGTTACACGTTACGCAAATAGTCTAGGAATTACCAAATTATAGCCAAAAGAAAATAGTGAGGGTGTCAGACAACACCAAATTCAGAATCGCTCAGTGGCAGAATTTCACACCCCACCATTGTACGGGAAATAGGCTGACATGTTTTACCTCCTATTTGATTGGCGGAAAAATAAATGTAAGGCTAAACACGATTAGTCGGACTATAAATACTACTTCTTTGTTGTTAGGGGGGAAACGTGAGTAGGGGTACTTTTTTGAAAAGCTGTGTAAACATGGCATGATTGGTTAGACCTGCCAATATAGTCAATTAGAGGCGTCAGGTCAATACCACATTTGCAAATAAACTTACTACAGAATCAGTGCGTTGAGCACCAGTGCATATTTTGCAAAATAAAAAGCCTGGGACATCGGCAGATCGAAATTGTGCTATATTCATTGCCGGTCAAACGTTAATTCTGTATTATTTCCATGAATTGTGGTAAGCTTGAAATATTTGACATCTTTTAATGAAAATTGAATGTAAATTGATAATTTATGTCTGTATATATGTGTGGTTCAGTAGCGAACATGAGGTAAAGCCTATATAATGCTCCAGCCTGAACAGAAGGTGTCGGAGGAAAGTAAAACTACATGGAATTGCCAAACAGTACACTGACACCTATTTTATTGACTAGAAAGAAATAATGCTGGAATTGCAGAGGCGTAGTAACCATTAGGGAGGAATATACTGGTGAAAATTGTTTCAGATGAAGATAGCAGTTGGCCTACCGCTCTGAACTCAGTGTTTGTTATGTATTGTGCTCAGTGTAGAAATAGAGTATAAATTAGTTCTGAAGTAGGAGGTACAACCTTCTTGTTTCAGGGACTGTGGTCCTAAAGCTATTGAGCAGCACCTGGTCAGAGCTTTGCTGAATCCAGAGGCGGACAGCATACTCCTTGGTCCCATATAGCAAACAGTGTTAGGTGTCTCCAGAAACACAGGGTAGCAATCGAGCAGAGGAGTTCTTTTCCTGCCGCCATCACGAAAGTTAACGCATATGAGTGGCCAGCTGAGCTCAACATTATGTATCCCCATCCTAAACTGGACATTGTATTTAGTAAATTTAAGAGGGGAAAGTAATGGTTTCATGAACGGAACTGAGAACATCTCCAATACTAGTTCCAACAGAAATAAACACTTGAAGTCATGATGACAAATACCAACATAGCTTGAAAAAACAACACCAGTATTACCTCATATTACCACTACACAACTGACACACATAGGATCAGATTAATAAAATACTGTCACTACTAAGAGATTCATATTGATAAATTCTGTACATATAACTTGTAATTAAAAATTGATTGTGATTCCTGGTTCACTTTGTATTTGAATCAGGACACATATATATTAATGAAATTTGCCTCTTAATACATATTGATATTTGAAAATTTGACCAGCGACTCATCCACAGATAGTCTTATAGACTGTGACTTGTGTGTGAGTG